>CAUYSK010072494.1:0-20213 GCA_963575035.1 Avahi laniger | reverse complement strand
CTGGTCTCGAACTCCTGAGCTCAAGAGATCCTCCCGCCTCTGCCTCCCAGAGTGCTAGGATTACAGGTGTGAGCCACTGTGCCCAGCCCGAGAAGTGATTACATTTTAAATATGTTTTTATGTATTTCATATTTTTCAAAGATAGAACCAACAGAATTTAATGATGGATTGTATGTGAGAGGTGAGAGAAAAGAGAAAAATCAAGGGTTTTCTGTCTGAGCCATTGGAAAGATGGAGTTGCTGTTCATTGAGGTGAGGTAGATTGTAAAAGGAGCAAGTTTGGAGGGGAAGATCAAAGGTTTGGTTTTGGACATAGTACAATTGAGATGTCTATTAGACATCTGAGAACTGGTGTAGAAGAGGCAGAGGAATCTATAAGGCTGGAGTTTAAGGGAAAGATCTGGGCTGAGAATATACATTTGGGAAACATCAGCATGTAGTTGGTACGTAAAGATGTGAGACTGGATGAAGGTACCCGAGAGCAAGGTTCTCTGGACTCAGAGGTTCTAGGACTAAGCCCTGGAGCCCTTCAGTGTTTAGAGACTTGGGACACGAAGAGGATTCAGCCCAGAAGGAGAAAAAGCCTCCAATGGGGTAGTGGAGATGAAATTCTGGAGCCAAAAGGTAAAAGCGTTTCAAGAACAGAGGAAATGACTCCCTTCTCAGATATTGCTGAGAGGGCAAGCGTGCTGAGGCCTGAGACTTGACCACTGGAGGTAGTGGTATGAAGGTCATTGATGAAAGTGACAAGAGCAGTTCAGTGGGACCATGCTGGCCAGAGACAGATTAGAATCAATTTAAGGAATAATAGAAGGAATTTGAGACAAGTAGAGACAACTTTTTTGAGTTTTACTGTAATGTGGAACAGAGAAATGGGACAGAAACTATAGAAAGGAAACAGGGGTTCAAGAGTTATTTTTTTAAAGACGGGAAATATGGCTTGTTCATTTGCTCCCATACATACTAATGGATGCTTAGAGTGGGAAAACTGATGATGCAGGAGAAAGTAGAATGGCTGGAGGCTGGCCCTTGAGTGGATAAGAGAGAATGGGGTCTAGTGCACAGTCGGGGGGTTGGCCTTAGACAAGGAGATGAATGTGCCATCCATAGTAACAAGAGGGAAGGCAGCATCCTGTGCATGGACCCAGCGCCAGGTAAGTAGGTGCAGTAGTGAAAGCTTGTGGAAGTTCTCTTCTGATTGCCTGTCTTTCATCAGCGGAGAGTGAGATGGGAGATTTGAAACAAGAGGGTGAGGTATCAGATAGTTGCCTGGGGGAGTGGAAGAATGGACGTAGTGTGGAAGCATATTAGGGTTGTCCGACTACAGGAAGGGCTCTGCTGCTTGAGGTGAGTGACCGTGGATTGGAAATGGGAGCTGTCAGTCTCGTTGAGTGTGTTTCTCTAGCTGTGTTCAAAAGCACTGGCGCAGTTGTGGAAGAGATAAGGATTGGGGTTAGCTAGGTTTAGTGTTTTGACAGGTGAATAGGATGAAATGAAAAGTGAGGCTAGGGACGGGAAGGTGTGTGCAGGGAAGTGATTGTAGTGATGGACCATGGATCTAAGCTGGCTAAGAAGAAATTTGAGGACCAGAAAATAGTGAATGATGGTGAAAAGGGATAAAGTCAATGGCTTGTAGGTCCACTGAGGTCAAGGAATTGTTAGATGGAGATGTTTGGAGGGAAGAAAGGAAGTGGTAGTCAGAGAACAGGATGGAGGGGTTGCTGTTGTTGATAATTTTAGAGAAGTGACATTTTCATTTTTGATCTGGTTTTTAGTTGACAAGTGTTGCAAAGAATTATCTCTTTGTCTGGCCTATCCCTCCCCTCTAGTTGTTAATAATCTATAAATCACCACGTAAATTTCTATAACGGAATCCTAGAAGGAAAAAAAATTTTGGTATGTATGTCTAGTTTTCCAAAAAAGGTTGTTTTTAAAACCATAAATACTTTGTTGGTTTTTGCTGGTCCTTTAAAATGTTTTTCTAAATGCTCTTTGGCAAATCCAATGAACTTAGATTTTCCAATTTGAAGTTCTGGTGCTTTAAGCACATTGCCTTGACAAATGTTTCCCTGTAGCACATTGAGAACTTGGTGAAAGAAAGTTACTTTGAAATTGAAGTCAAATTAGCTGGCACCTAAAGCAGAATGTGAAAAACAGGAAAGCTGTTAGGTTTTATGTACATTAGAGTGATAGATTCTGGTACGGACAGGTTGAAAAATCTGCCTTAATTTTTCATATATGAAATTTTGAAATTTTCTGAAGTTTTTAATTTCATATATAATGACAGGTAAGTTTAATGTTAACTATATATGCACATACTTATACTATTTTGGTGAAAATATAAGTAAATATTATGATCTTGGGTAATTCTACAAAGTGCGATGACTTAAAAAAGCAAACCTAATTACTGAACTTATTCTGACCTACTCTATAAGAATAATTTTCGTTGTCACAGATTTAAAGCACAATTGCTTTATTTTTAATAACTGTTATAATTACCACTTCTTCCACTTACTGGTAACAAGACATAAGGTATCAACAGGATAATTCCCAAGGGTCAACACCATGTTTCCCAGGAGACATTCACATTTACACCTGATGCTGCCACCAATATCTATTTTTAACCAAGGTAAACAGCATGAGCTCCTTGCTGAATTCCCACCCTGTTGATTACATTAGGAATAGCATTTGTATAGATTCAGTGGCTATTCGTTGAGGAGCATGGGGCAGTTTAGATTTCACTTGAAGGTACAGGTAATTGCAGGCCTCTGTCTGAATCATCAAAGTCTGTTTTGAAAACCTGGACCTTCGTCTTTCAGGAGTATTGTAGGTATCTTAAGATTCACATGGAAGACTTTGGGTAGGCTGGACTTGCGTCTGTCTACTAGTGACGACCTATTCAAGTACCATTTTGGGGGACCAGGGTCTGACATTAATATTTGATGTTCTCTGTTGCCTCTGGCTCCTTTATTTTTTCAAATGAAGGTGGATTTAATAAATACCTGCTCTTTTGGGACATGCTTTGATGATGTACTCACCTGCCTTTGGTGTAAGGTATGACTTGGCCAAAACCACAATTTCCCCAAGTTTAAAATAGATGTGTTTGTGGCTTACAGGAACAGTGTCCTTCAGCCACTCAACACTGGGGCATTTTAAGCTTTTGGCATATTGACTGTTCCGAAATGGCCAGTTTCCATGACTCCCAGTGTCCTTTGATAGTTTGGCCCTAATGAGACCTGGCTCTCTTCCCCGTGACTTACAGAAAGGAGGCCCTGTGTGGGTTAGCAGACATTGAGACTTCCATGGGCTAAGCCAAGAGTTCAATTTGTTACTCACTGGGCTAAATTAAGTGAGCACCACCCTGGAAGTGGGACAGACTGGCCAACTGTACATCGTACAATGCCGTGTGTGTTGTTATGGACTGACTCCAAAACTGTGATGTTTCTTGATTAGCAGAGATATTGAAATAATATGCTGGAGGAATCATATATGTCTTTTTTGGCACCAGATATTGGTCCTTGAAACCAGTTGTGTGTTGTTTTTTCAACCAGATTATTTCTAGAAAGTGAATGAATTTTTGTTAAAAGATGTTGCAAAGTAATTTCAACATCTGAAAGAATTAATCTTGCTTGAGGAGCATACATGGCTAGATTTAATAATTCATTTACTCCATGTTAAGCAGCCCTATGTACTCATTGTCCCTAGGTTAATTACAAAAAAGTTTGACATTTTAATGACAAGAAGTAAACGGTTACAGAATTAGAATAGTTAACAAATTCAAATTAGTCAATCAATAATTTCACCACCTCCTCCCACAAACCTGTCGGTAGGAAGATTTAGGGCTCCCCTGTTGTTATAGGCCAAATTGTGTTCTTCATTATAATTTATATGTTGAAGTTTTAACCCCCAGTACTTCAGAATCTTGACTGTGTTTGGAGATAAGGTCTTTACAGAGGTAATTAAGTTAAAATGGGTTTATTAGGGTGGCTCTAATCCAATATGACTGGTGTCCTTACAAGAAGAGGAAATTTGGACACAGACATACGCAGAGTGTAGAGGTAGGGAGAAGATGGCCTTCTGCAAGCCAAGCAGAGAGACCTCAGAAGAGGCCAGCTCTGTTGACACCTAGATCTTAGACGTTTGGCCACCAGAACTGTGAGAAAGTAAATTGTTTAAGGTACCCAGGATGTGGTTCTTAGTTACAGTAGCCCTAGCAAATGAATGCATGTATCGAGTGTGAGGAAGAGAATAAAAACATAAGATTTTCTAGGTAAGTAAGTAAATGCAAATTTTAAAACCTCAATTTGGATTAAATATGATCTGGGTGGGGAAAACCATGGCTTAGGCCCTGTGTTGCCAGTGCCAGAGCCCCAATTGACATGGGGAGAGAGGGGAGTACAATAGCAAACTATGAGGTTTTAGACCTTAGACATCATCTCCTGCGTCTCCTGTTTATAGGGGAGGAAACCAACACCTGGGGTGCTTAGGTGATTCATCAAGGGTCATGGGGTTAGTTAGATTAGTTCCATGCCCAGAACCTGCTTCAAGGCAGGGTCCAATCCCTTTTCTTCTCAAGACTATATTTATATATAACTAGGTTCTGTTGTTTTGGCAAAATTGATTTAAAAAAACAACCTATTTTTCTTCCTCCCTCCCTCCTGTCCTTTTTGTTATTGTTATGAATATCTTCCAGATACAAAAAGCCACAATGAATAACATAATAATTACCTGCGTCCCCACCACCAATTTTAAGCTATTAAAATATAAATGGAGTTAAGCCCCTTCCCTGGTCACATTTCATTCCCTTCCCCTAGAGGTGACTACTATCTTGAATATGGCACTTAGTATCCATGTTTCTTTGTACTTTTATTAAAAGTGAATGTATTACTAAGCAATGCATGGTATGATTGTACATATATTAAACATTTTATAAAATGTATCATGTCAAATGTATCCATCTCAACTTGTTTTTATTTCATTTCTCTTATGTATGAGATTTATCCTTGTTGCTAAATATATTGCACCCTTTCGACTGCTATATGTTTTTTCATTTTATGAGTATACTACATTTCTTTCATCTCTTGCTGATATTTAGGCTGTTTCTAGCTTGTTCCTAGTGGAAATGATGCAGCTATGAATATTCTTATGGATATTTCCTTTTGCATATGTGTTAATTAGGGTATGTATTTGTGGGTGGAATTGCTAAGTCACAGTGTGTACATTTCCAGTCGTTCCAGATACTGCCAAATTGTTCCGCAAAGTGATTGTACCAGTTTGCACTCCCACTTAATAGTATGAGTTCCTGGTGTTCCACATCCTTGCCAGCAATGATGTTTTGCCAATCTGAATGCATTTTAATTTTTCCGGTTATGAATGACTATCGGCATCTCTTTCATGCTTATTGGCCACTTGGGTTTTTTAAAGTGTATCTTTTTTTTTCCTTCTAATCAGAGTCTGTGTGGATGAGTGGTCCTGATGTCCCACTTTCCAGGAAAGGGGGTGGGGGGTAGAGGAATGCAGTGACTAGATCAAGGTCCCCAGAGAGAGAAAAGCCCAGGAGCTATGTGTGACTCCTCTGTTCTTCCTATTATACCAAATAGTTAAATCATCCATTTGAATGAATTATCTTTTTGGTGCTTTTAAGAACAGAGTCCTGGGCTAGGCTGAGCGACCAGAGGAGTTTAATTAGTGGATATGTGTGAATTACATGTGTGCTTTTGTGATGTCTGAACTTTCTGAAAATCCAAATCATCACCTCCGTGTTTAAAACCCTCCTGGGTTTCGCAGCACTCATTGGAAAGTGAAAGCTGCCTGACTCTGTCTGCTGGGTTTGACCCCTCCTGCCTCTGCAGACTCCTCTGATCCCTCCCCGCCGCCCCTCCAGCCACACTGGCTGTCTCCCAGCTTCCTGCTTGCCGAGCTCCTTCCCCAGCAGGCCCTGGTGTCCTCTCTGCCTGCAGCTCTGCCCCTCCGTCTTGCTCTTGAGTGCTCAGCTCCAGCTGCCACTTCCTCAGGGAAGCCTTCCTGGACTCCCCGGGTAGACCTCTTCTCTACTTTATGCTCACGAAGCCTTAGACTTTCCCTTCATAACACTAATCACAGCTGCAAATTTACACTTACATGTACGATCATCTATTACGGTCTCTCCTCCCTACTAGCCCTTAAGTCCTAGGAAGTCAGAGACTGGATCTGTTTTTGCTCACCATCCTATCCCTAACTTTTAAGTGTGCCTGAACTCAATAAATATTTGTGGAATGAGTGAATGAATAAATGAATAAATAGTCAATGTTTAAAAAGCCCATCTTACCTAATTCCCTGGAGGCAAAGCTGCCTATATCCAAAACTGTCTTTTTCCTTCAGGAAAAGGACGATACCATATAATCTGTATTAAAGATTTATATTCATGGCTCAAAGGATGTGGCAAAGGGATGCATAGGAGAGGAGAAAAAAAAAAAGAGGATTATACCTTGGGAGGGGGTGAGCTAGGTTAATACCACCTAACCAGGCAGCCCCCAGCATGGGGGGAAACTCCCTCTGAGGGTTTCCAGTGCAGCCGGAGGAGCTCTAAGAATCCGGACTGCAGCAGGATGGGCCACTTCTAATCTAGCCGCAGGTATTATTAGCTTAGAGTTATCTTAGTTAGGCCTTTCCTTCTAAGATTCAGGTTTAAAGAACTCAAAATGAGGGTATAATATAAGAATAAGAAGCAGTTTTTGTTCCCCCCCAAATGATTACTTTTACTTACATGAGACAAATGTGGGTTCTGTCTGTGACTAATCATTTTGTTACATTAATCCATAAAGAATAATGAAATTTCTGACACAGTCTAAATAGTGAGATTCTGTGTCTTTTGCAACCCCAACTTTGCCTAGGATGGAAGAAAAGGGGAGACACCTTTACCTTTTTCGTGGTCATATCCATGATTCTTAAAGCATTAAATAGCCACAATTCTTTTATGTTAACTCCTAATTTATTGTCAAAAGAAATAATTATCTTTAGATTGTTCACTTAACAATAGGTAGCAAACATGTTTTCAAGATGGATGATAATGAATTGTCACATTTTCTGGTCAGCTTTGGCATTTATTTCCTAGGCAGGGAGTTCAGAAAAACTTGTACGAGTTGTCACTTTGCCTTGGAAACTGCGGGTTCCCAGTGGGTCGTGCTCCATGAGCTCTGCACTACTCCCCGAAAGCAGAGAGCAACTATGATGTTGCAAGAATGTTGACCAGGAACATTAAAGATAATTAAATAAAACTGCCTGCCCCCAAATAAGTGTAATTCTTTTACTGTAAAATAGAAGATATTTGCCCATAGCATATTATTAAACTTTCAAATGAGTCTTTACGGTAATTAAGAGCATCCAGTTATTTCCATTTTTGAGTAAAAATAACTGAGACTCAATGACGCTGAGTTGTTTAATCTGCAAAGCACAGATTCAAAACTGTTCTCATTTTTAATGAAATAATATGGGCTAATCTATAATTAAAGGACCTATCATATAGTTGTGTGAAGGTTAGATGAACTTTTATAAGTGAGTTTACAGGTTTTGAACTTGCCTCCTACATAATGTTGTCTATTATTATTTATGTCATTGTTATTAGTATCTGATGCCTTTTGATATAGCAAACCCATGTTGTCTTTTTTCAGGTAGAGATAGCATTCTTTGTGGCCTTTAATAGCTTTGTTTTCCATCAAAATTCATTAAGTCCACAGATCAGCTGGAATCTGATTAGTTAGAATGTGTGGAATATCTATGATATTCGCTGGGTGTTTATTACACATCACCCCACTCCCTTCTTGCTGCTCTGCAAATCCATTCCTGTATAATTTAATTGCTTCTTTCTGAGCTCTGGGCTGGATAGCTGGCCCTTGGCAAAATTGTGAAATAGATGATTTTCGCTTAGTGCTTCTAAATAATCCTTTTTGTGACCTCCTGCTTCCTTCAGGATTCTTCTTCTGACTCCAAGCTCTTATTCCTGTTAACACCTGCATTCTGGAAAGTGGCTGGTGTGTACTGAAGTTATTGTGTCATATCTCAGTCTCCTGGAGAGGGACTTTCAGACCCAGGTGAAACTGCACATAAGGCAGATCACTCCTTGGTTCCCATTCCCAGTCAGTGGTCCCCAGGAGCAGACTGTACTTGCAAGTCTGGGCTTCTTGTCTTTTTAAAAGTCTTTATAATCTTATTTGTTCCCAGGCCACACATGTTCAAGCTAAGTCTTTTCTGCTCCTTTAGACTTCTGCATGAGTTGGTAAAGGCCCCAGGGATCCTCTGAATTACAAACCGTAAACAACCGAAAGCACAGTTAAGAGGAGATGTGAAGTTCAAGTCTCAAGAGTGGATCCTGCTCCAAAGAATTATAAAACTAAACTCTGGAGACTGCTGGTGTTTAAAGCATTCATCCTTACTGAAGGAGATTTTTCCTTTTCTTGGCCTTGTGTGATCACCAATCCGGGTAGTATATTTGGAAAGTTCCAAGGCTGGCAAGATTGATTTATTCCAACCCACCATGCCTTTTAGTGTTAGCTGTGTGGAAGTTTTCTCATCAGCCGTAAGAAAGCTGTTTTATAGTCAGAGCAGGTCACATAGTTCCCTAAAGCAAATAGCAAGCTGGCTTATCTAAGCACTGTGAGGAAAATCATTATTCTTTTTCTTCTTTTTTCTTGGTTCCTCTATAATAGTTTGGTCTTTAATAATCAGATCTCATTTGGGTTATACAAGAACATGAGACTATTTAATGAATACCATTGAGCTGTGATAATTTTCATGGTGGAAAAGCACAAATATATTTACTAGGACAGCACAAGGCATATTTAAGGCCAAGCTCTCTGTCTTCATTGCAAAGGCTGTGCAACTTCTGATAATAGAGCCTGAGGTGGCACCAAGGATAACTGATGACACTTGCCAACTATGCACATGAGCATCTCTTGGAGGCAGTGGACACAATAGTTAAAGAGCTTTGGTGTCTGAGTCACACTACCTGGGTTTATATCCTGGATGGGCCACTTTCTGTGTGACCTTGAATAGGTTATTTATCCTCTTAGTGCCTCCTCTTCCCATCTGTATAGCAGGGGCAGTGATAGTACCTACCTTAAAGGGATGTCGTGCTTATACTGCAGTTAGAACCGTGTCTGGCACATACATGCTTAGTAAATTTTAGCTTTGATTATTCCTTTTCTTTTCTCCTCTTGTTTCTAGCCTGACACTCTTTCCCCCTCTTCCTTTCCATATTTTCAGTTTTCTCTCTTGTCATTTCTTTAGCCATTGGGCCTCCTAGGGCCCCGCTAGCACTGGCAATCCCATTGGCTTTTTCAGGGCTTGCTCTTGAGTGGAAATGAGGTGTCTTTCTAAGTTTCCAAGTTAGAGCTTCCTCTTCAGATCATCAAACCTAGATGTTTATCTCCCTTAGGGAAGGTGAACACACTTGGTTGTCCTGGCTGAGTCGGGCATTTATTAATACCACCGGCAGGCAAGAAGAGAATGTTTTGATTCAGATGGAGAAGATACTGCAGGTTGCAGTGTATGAATCCTTTTCTCCACAGAGAGGCACCTACATTTTTGTCTAAGCTGGGAGTCACGTGTCAGGCCATTGCTAGTTGTTTGCAACATTTTCAGTCCTATTTAACAAAGGAACTGTGCACATCAACGTTACGTATGTAGATCCTGCACTAAGGGTGTGGGACGCCATGTTGCGCTGGAGAACCTCATTTCTGAAGCTTTCAGAAGGAAAAGAGCGCTTTTTGGGATGTTCATTTTTGATGGGGTACATGAAAAACGGTAACTAATTAATCCAGAGCAGTTACTTTAGGTCAAAGTGGCTCGTTAGTTGCCTACCTGCTGCCTTTTTTCAAGGGGAGAAAATGTCATTTTTACCGTTGAGAAACACAGCACTAACAAAATCCTCATTGTGAATACCCCTGATGTGATACACTGTGAGGGGCACAATATCACTGCTCTGATATTTTTGCCAAAATGTATAACCTCGATCTAAGCATGAGAAAATAACAGAAAAATCGAATTGAGAGAATACAAAATATAAATAATTGATTAGTACTCATCCAAAGTGTCAAGGTCATAAAGGTAAGGAATGCCTGAGGACCTGTCACAGGTCTGAGGAAACTAAGGCGCCATGACAACTAAATGCAGTGTGGGATGGAACAGAAGAGGGTTATTAGCGGGAAACTGGTGAAATTTGAATAAGGTCTGTAGTGTATAGTTAATAGTATTGTAACAGACATTAATGTTTTAGTTTTGATATTTGTACTGTGGTTATATAGGTTGTTACCATTAGGGAAAGCTGAGTAAAAGGAATATATGAACTCTCTGTAAAATTCTTGCAAATTTTTTGTAATTTAAAATTATTTCAAAATTAAATGTAAGAAAAGAAAAAAATTAAAATACTGTAGGTAAATGAAAAATGTGTAATAAAGGGTTTGGGAGATAAAATTGAGGAAAACTCTCAGGAAGTAGAGAAAAAAGACGAAAGATGGAAAATAAGAGAGAAAATATAAGAAAATTAGAGTATCAGTCCAGGAGGCCCAACATTCCAAATCACAGGAAATCCATGGTGTGACATTGCAAAATATTTGGGATAAAGAGAAGATCTGTAAAGCTTTCAGAGAAAAGGGGCAAAACAGATTGCATAGATTACATACCCAAAGTTAAGAATCAAAATGGCATCGAACTTCTCAACAACACCACTGATGTACGTAGACACAGGAAAGCAGTAGAAAGAATATAGTAAGAAAATGGAGCAGTGCCTTCAAAATTGGAGGGAAGTGTTTTCAACCTAAAATCCTATCTTTAGGCAAACAGTTTATGCAGGTGAAATAAATACATTTTCAGACATTCAAGGTCTCAAAAATTTGACTTCCCAGGAAGTTACTAGAAGATATGCCTCGTCAAAGTAAGGATGTAAAAAAGAAAAGAGAAAAAAACATGGAAACCAGAAAATGTAGATTTTACACACGAGTGAGGCAAAGGGAATACTCTCCAGGTTGACAGGAAAGGAAAATCTCAAGACGACAGCTTTTGTCGCTGAGGGTGGGTTTGGGGTGGAAGAGGAGTTATTCAAGAAAAGAAAAATCATCAGTAGCATGCCACATGGCTCAGCTGTGAATAGCATTTATGTGGTAACGATGTAACGTTGAATATAGAACCTCACAGACTGATGGTATAGCCAGTGGGAGGGTGGGAAGTGTGGGTGTGGATTGTGGATGGGGGGAGCTTCTGCAGTGGTAGGTCAAAGATAATAAACCTTTATAACTAAAAAAATCAAGAGCAGCAATACAACATTCCACTCGAAGAGATGGAGGTCAGTGCTAAAAGAAACATGGAAAAGGTGTGAGTGAATGGGATGCCTCTGGGAAGTGGCAAAAATGGGGACAGGGAGGGCACTGCTGTTTTGCATAATGAGCCATATAGAACTATTTGATTTTTTAAACTATGTGGATATGTAACTTTGGTGTTTAAGGAAATATACATGTAAAAAAGGAAAGTAATTAAATAACAGTGAAAACTAAGCCCCCAAATGTAAGTCATTTGAAAAGTTCAAAATACTTAGTTCACCCCAAATGTGAATTATTTATGGTCCCTACATGGTAACCCTGAGAGGGGAGAAGTGAGGGATGAAACAGGACGGAAGGTTTATGTAATAGTGAGAGGAAGCACCACTGTGCATACATTGTAGTTTGCCCACTGTCCTGGTTATCAAACCTTCTCAAAAACCTTCTGTTTTCTTTGAGATAAAAGACACTCACGGGCTAAAGCAGAAATTGCAACTAAACTGTATTGCTTGAAATCCTTGTGTTTAATAGTCCTCTTTCTCACCCTGTTTCTCTGGCTAAGTGGGGATCAGGCATGGTGGTTATTTGTATTAGGTTATTGGTTTTTTTAGGTTGGTTTCGATTTCAACAATTAGGCTCCTTTAATTTTTGGTTTGAAAATATGGTTACAGTGAGTAAAGGTGTTGCGTCTAAGACCACAAAAAAAAAAAAAAAAATGCATAGACTTAAGTAGGTCTGCCTGTCTATCCGTTCAGGAGTCTGGCTGTAATGTTAAACCACTGTATTAAGGTCAGTGCGATCTTAGTATGGACTTGGCTCTAATAGCTTGACTACGTTAACTTAGTCACTGTTAATAAAAGTTCTTATTTCTAGTATGTTTTAAATTTTGTCTTTATCTTTTTCATTTGACAAAATTTACTGTCTTATTGTTCTATTCTACTGTTTATGTTCTATTCTACTGTGTTTATTGTTCTAGTGTGTGTTGATGACTAAAAATATCAGTTATCTTGGGTTGTTGATCTTTTCAAAGTGCTAAAATAGAAGTCAGTTAACACCCACAATTGCACCAGTTTAACCGACAAATGCGAAATAAATGTCATGTGAGATGACAGGTGGTAGTAAGTCGTTTTCCTAGTTTTAAAAAAGCTATTAGGAGATTTGATTGAAAAAAAAAAATGAAGTTCTTTTCCATAGGACATTTTTCGCAATCCTGGAAGAGTTTCATTGGAGGCCATGGGAAGATATTTCCCATAATGTTCCATTTTAAAAATAATCTTTTTAATGCATTTTTAGAGGGGAAATGGAGGAGCTAAGATAATTAAGCAAACTTTGCTAGTTTTTGTTCTCTGTGACACTTTGAAAAACACATGAGCCCCTTCTACTTCATCTTGGTGGCTTGAGAGCACCCTGTCATAGCATTTATCTCATAATACTGGACAAGCCTACTGCGTTTTTGCTTCTCCCACCAGACCATAAGTGTCTTAGAGATAGGTGTTGGCTTCTATACTTTGTGATATCATCAGTGGCTAGCTCTGTGCCCAGGGATGAAATGAAATGAATACGTGATTAAAATTTTTGCAAAAAGAATTCTTTTCTGTGGACTCATCACTAGAGGCATTTTCCATACTGGAGATTTCCAAAGCCTTTCTTGTATAAATAAAAGCATTTAAGGCCCTCTCCAAAGTTGATTTCAGAAAAGATACTCTTCCTTTTTTAAAGATTTATTTCCCATGGAGTATCATATCATTGAGTTTAAAAATGTTTATTATGTGTAGGATCAATTTGGGGTATGTTCATTATAAGTGACCAAACATTAAGCAGTAAAGACTTATTTGTTTCACATATACAGTGTGCCATGGCTGATCTGGTGGCTCAATGATGTCACCAAGGACTTAGGCTCTTTCTGTTCCTTCATTCCTCCTTGAAGGGCTGTTCTCATGCCTGTCAGTAGGTGCCTACTGCATCTCCAGTGATCATCTCCACATTTCAGGCAAGAAGAAAGGAAAGAAAGGCAAAGGGCTGTAAGGATATGCCAGAATAATCTTCCCCCTTTAAAAAACTTTACTACAGGATACTCCACTGACTTCTGCTTACATTTCATTGGCCAGAAATGAGTCATGGCTGTGCGTAGCTGCAAGGGAGTCTGGGAAGATAAGTATATAGCTTTTCAGCATCTATCTATAGGAAGACCAGACTAAGTAGATTGCAAATGACTTTTGGGTAGCCAAACTATAAAATAAATTTTAGAAAATAGATCTTTTCTTAATTGTTTTTTTCTTTTTAAATAACTCTTCTGAAGCACTATTTCAAACTGTAGGGCAAGACTCATACAAGGTGCATAAAAATCAATCTAGTCAGTTGCTACCATTATTATTAATAAAAGAATGAACTAGGGTAAAACAGAAAAAGAATAGAGTATATCATAGCGCATCTCATTTGGCTAGGGCATGTATTTTGTGCAACATTTATTTCATTTGTATATTTATATGTAGTATATGTACTCCGTGTTGCAATGTAAAGTATTTCTTACCTGTGCATTACAGTCAAAAGCTTTGAAAGCCATTGTTCTGGAGAATCATTGATTTTACAAGTATTTATTATTATCGACAATTTAGGGGATAGGTGGGGAACTTGTAACAGAGGAAATAAAGCATGTAAATATTTATAACACAGGAAGAAAGCTATATGTGCTATAAACGATACCAATAAAGTGCTTTGAAAGGTGAATGGAGTTTGATTCATAGTAATTCTGTTGGGAATAGGGGATGGGCTGAGCAGAGGTTTGGAAAGGTCTTTGAAGGAAGTAACATTTGAACTGAGACTTAAAGGGGCAGAGGTGTCTTCTTTTTTGTCTGCCCCTAAAGGCACTAAGGCATTATTCCACCGTATTAAAGCTGTTGCATGCACATCATAACCCTGAGTTACCTCACAACTAGATTGTTGTGGAACTATAAAATTTTAAGAATACCTTTATTTCACTCTAGACCTATTAATTTTGCCTCTTTTAAAAATGACTGTGTTTTCTAAATCCCACAATATCAAGATGACTTTTGGACAAATCATCTTTACCTCCAGGTCTCAGTTTCCTCCTTTGTAAAATGGAGATAGTAATTGCTGCTCTAATCTTACTAGAAAAATAATGATCGTATAAGTGCTCCTAAAAGCAAAGCTAGTATAGAAATACAAGTGTTGCTAGTAAAATAAAATGAAATTCACAAAAAACTGCAAGTGCTCCTAGACTCATAGAGTTTTACTGTTAGAAGTTGCTTCAGAGATCATGTGGGCCAAGCTCACCCTATGTATAAGAGGAAATGGAGATTCAAAGAGTTATAGTAAGGAAGCCTAAGCCAGGACCCCAACCTGGGTCATTGACTTCCCAGCCCCTTGCTGTTGTTACTACCCTGGTTTGTAATTTTAAGAGGAATGAGGAAGTGAGAACCCAGGAGAATGTTATTTCAGGACCTTCTATTCTTGCTGGAAACAAAATTATTTCACACCTCGCAAATCCTTTGATGCTAATGTAGCTGGAACTACCAGTGTTAATTGTTTTCGTCCCCACTGCTCTGTTTGTGTGGTCAGCATTCTGTGCTTTACAGACCGGGTTCTACAGTCATTAGAATTCTGAGGTTACTGCTGAGGATACAGTGACCCATTTTCAGAATCAAAAAGATCAGCTAATCTGTCTCCTTGCCAGTCAGTGTAAGGTGTTTGCCGCTCCTTGTTTTCCTCTGCCTGCACTCTTAAATAATTGCTTTAACTAACAAGCTTAGTCATCTTCTGTATGTAGTGGGGAAGGTGATAATAAATTGTACCAGGCCCATGTTGGAAGGGATTATAAGTCTTCTTTCTCTTGTGTGTATTTCAGTTTATTTTATCCAGTTCTACAAGTGACACAACTCCTGCTCTTTGACTCAGAAAGGGTAGCACTGAAGTCCGGTTTCAGAATGGCATAGGGGGAAAGGAACATTTGTAGGAAAAAAATAAATGGAACAGATTTTATCTAGAGCTAGACATGACAGGATAGACCCTTTACACAATCCATGTAAGCATTATTGTCTTCATTTCTATGAGGCAGCTATTACTGTGTTCATTTTGCAAGGTCAGAGTAAGTAATGGAGCTGTAATTCAATCCCAGGTCCTTCTAATTCCACTTTGTACTGCACCGTGGTGATTATATAGGACATTATGGTGGGATCTGTGCTTAATAGTAGATTTCTTAAAAGAACTGGATGTTCACAGGCATTGATGCATCCATTTCGTTCTCTTAACAAGTTTGTTAAATCTGTGCCCTATCTTTTTTTAGCCTCCTTATTGTAAGTAAATTTACGCATTTAAAAAATGTGTGCCGTTGTACATCTTCTTTTTGTTTTTTTCCCAAGTGACTGAATTTTTTATTTTTAAGTTGTTTTTCCATAATGAACCTTGAGGAGATTATGCAAAGTGAAATAAGCCAATCACAAAAAGACAAATACTGTATAATTCCCCTTATATAAGGTACTTAGAGTGGTCAGAAGTCATGGAGACAGACAGTAGAGTGGCAGTTGCCAGTGGCTGGGAGGACGGGGAAATGGGGAGTTATTGTTTAGTGGGTATAGAGTTTCGGTTTTGCAAGATGAAAAGAGTTATGGAGATGGATGGTGATGGTTGCACTACATTATTAATGCTTTTAATACCACTGAACTGTATACTTGAAAATGGTTAAGATGGTAAATTTTATGTTAAATCTATTTTAACACAAAAAAAGGTAAAAATTGTTTTTCCATAAAGATAGCAATACTTTATGAATATTGAAACTACTAAAATAAAACTTACCCTCTGTATCATTTGTTTGTATACCCAGTGGGTGAATTGTTGGATCATATGGTAGTTGTATTTTTAATTTTTTGAGGAACGTCCATATTGTTTTCCATACGTCTGTACTACTTTACATTTTCACCCACAGTGTATGCGTATTTCCCTTTCTCCACATCCTCATCGGCATTTGTTATTTTCTGTCTTTTCAATAATAGCCATTCTAACTGGGGTGAGATGACATCTCATTATGGTTTTGATTTGCATTTCCCTGATGATGAGTGGTGTTCAACATTTTTTTCATATATCTGTTGGCCACTGACATGTCTTCTTTTAAGAAATGTCTATTCAAGATCTGAGCTTTATAATCAAAGTTAAAAGAACACTTGATTAGCATAGATAATGAGAAGTAGTACAGATATATGGAAAACAGTATGGATGTTCCTCAAAAAATTAAACTACCGTATGATCCAACAATCCTCCCACTGGGTATATCTCCAAAAGAAAATAAATCAGTATATTGAAGAGATATTTGCATTCCTGTATTTATTGCAGCACTATTCACATAGCCAAGATATGAAATCAACCTAAGTTTCCATCAGTGGATGAATAGATAAGGAAAATGTGGTACATATACACAGTGGAATATTATTCAGCCATAAAAAGAATGAAATTATGTCATTTGCAGCAACATGGATGGAACTGGAAGACATTATGTTAAGTGAAATAAGCCAGGCATGGAAGGACAAATATCACATGTTCTCACTCATATATGGGAGCTAAAAAAGTGGATCTTATGGAGGTAGAGAGTAAGATGATGGTTACTAGAGGCTAGGAAGGCAAGAGGGGAGGGGAAAATGAAGAGAAGTTGGTTATTGGGTACAAATACACAGTTAGATAGAAGGAATAATTTCTAGTACTTGCTATTAAATAGTACCCATCTATCCATCTTCTGTACCTTGTCGATTTGTTTTGAATGGTGTAATATTGTTGGAATAGTAATGTCAAACCTTGTTAATTTACGTGTAGGTTGAGATGAATTCACTTCCACTACAGTTTTTAGGTTATCATCATCCGCCTTGGTCTCAGGTCATCCACGTGGCTCATTGTTAAGATTAAAATGACCAGAATGGAACTTTTTAAACCACTGACGTACTGTGTGTTCATTAGCCACATCCTTTCCAAACTCTTTATTGACATTTTGAGCTGTCTGTGTTGTATTAGTCTTATGATGGAACTCGTATTTGAAAATAATACGAATTTTCAACTTATCTATGGTTGTGCAAAAATTGTTCTAAAAAAATTTGAAAGATAATCACAAGTCAAAAGGTGTGTTTGAAAGAATGAGGATATGCCTTTACAAAATAAATAAAACAAGAAATGTCAATGTAAAATTTCTCGGATGTTAACTGTCAAACTTAGTACTTAAGGAAATTGGACATTTCATATTTAATAACTTAATATGAACCATGATTTAGTAACATTAGTGCTAACAATTAGCAGTTTGGGTCTTGTTTCATTTATTTGTGAAGACAATTACCTATTTGATTTGCGTTGTCCTGCCCTTATAAAAATATGTTTGATTTAAGCATGTGATATCACAGAATAACATAAACATTGATTGGTTCTTGCATTTCACAGCCAGAACTCAGCACTAGTCAATGCCACTAGATATGATACTTATCTTCAGGGTCAGATACTTATCTTTTGTTTTCTTAATACTACTAAGTGAATAATCTCAGAACACAAGGGTATCAAAAATAGTGGTTGGCCTAACGTATTTACCTAGCGTGTTTAACCTGGAATAGGTCATTCTTTAACACTTCTTCTATACACCATAATTATTTTTGCTAGTAGTCACTTGATAATAATCATCATTATTTTATTGGTTACTTTGAAAACAAAAAATTTAAAACAAGAATAAATTTCAATTTTAAAGACATTATTCATATTCAGTAAAATATTTCCTGCATAAAGTAAAATTTGCACTTACCAAACAAAAATACCGCACCTTGTGTTTTGCAATGTTTCACTGTTTTAAATGCAAATAAAAACATCAAACAGTCACATAAATGAAATAACTGAAATTTTATTTCTTCATCTTACAATACGGGGCTGTCATTGTTTATCTGAATCTGCTGTTTAAGTGCAGGACAATGTAGCATGACAGGGGTTACGTAAACAGGGGTCTGAAGCCAGATTAAAATGAATCCGTGTAGCTGAATCGATGCCCACAGATGTGTCAGTGGGCATTCCGCAAACTAACTTCCATGCAGAGTAAGTAATTATTAGAGATACAAAATAAAAAATGTGCTCATTTGAAGCTCGCATGCATGTTGTTAAAACTTGACAACGACTGCAGTAATTGTTGAGAATTTAGACCAACAAAACGTTTTCGGGAGAGGAATTATTTTATCAATGACACTGTTTTGAATTGCCAGTGCATGATGATAATGAAAAGCAGACTGAGTTTTAGTCAGTTTATTTAGATTTTAAAAATTCTCTGTAGACATTGTACCCCCTTATTGCCTCTTCGTGAGGCGGAACGCTTCCACTGCCCTGCCCTTGGTACCCATCGATTAGAGTCTTGAGTCATTGTTTTTTTAAATTTCTCCTTCATTTCACTGCCCTGCACTTGATCCATCATTGATTAGAATCTTGAGTCATTGTTTTTTTCTCCTTCATATTTCCATTTGTTACACTGTACACTGATGAATATGCATTACACATCGTGCTTAGATGGATCTTGACCTGTTTCTTGGATTCCGTTATCTCCCCCTGCCTCCAGCATCCACTGCCTTCCTTCCTAGTGCTCAATAACATCAGTAATTTTACCAATCCTTTACTTTAAAAGAAGAGGCAGGAGGCTCTCCTTCTTTATTATGCTTTAGCTTTATTATATTTCAAAATTTCAATAGTAGAAATACCAGTGAGTCAACTTGATTTGCATTTTCCAGCCCTCTGTATGGTGGTGTGACCTTATATAGCCACAGATGAATATCAGTGAAATATCGCTTGAGGACAAAATGCATTTCCAAATAAATTGGTTCACTAAAGGACAGCTGGAGTGACTTCTTGCTATTTTGCATCTTAGTATCTTTTTTGTCAATTAATATGAAGGAACATAATGTTCCCTCAGACTGTTAAAGCATAGATGTGTCACAGCCAAATGCCACATCCATTAAGTTTTAGGAAATCTGGAATGGTATTAAAGTGTTTAATAGATATCAAACGAAGACAGTGTTTTATATGACATTTTCAATGGCAGCAGAGTATAAATCACAGTTTTTAAAAAATATGATCAATTGCTAAATGTTAAGAGCTGACGTTTGTTGAGCGCTTACTGTATGTGAGCACTGTTCTGAGAACTTCACATGGATCTGCTGAGGTAGTGTAAGTTAGTCAGCTCAATTGCTATAACAAAACACCATAGGCTGGGAGGCTTACACAACAGACATTTATTTCTTCCAGTTCTGGAGGCCGGGGAGTCTGGGATCAAGGTACTGACCTATTTAGTTCTTGGTAAGGGATCTCTTCCTGGCTTGCAGAGAGCTGTCTTCTCACTGTGTCCTCACAAGACTGAGAGAGAATGATCTATCTTCCTCGTCTTATGAAGTCCCTCATGACCTTATCTAACCTAATTGTCTCCCAAAAGCCCCATCTCCAAATACTGTCTGTCAGTTGAGAGTTAGGGCTTCAGCCTATCAATTCTGGGGTGGACACAATTCAGTCCATAGAAGGTAGGTACTCTGTTATTCCCATTTTATAGATGAGGAAACAGAGGCATAGAGAGGTTAAGCAATTTTCCTCATATCACTCATCTAGGAGGTGGCAGAGCTGGGGTTCTAGTCTGGGCCATCTACCTCCAGAGACCACAGTATTAACCACTACGCTCTACGTGGTACTTATAAGACCCTTGGATATCACCAAGTTCTAGAAATACTGGAACCTAGCAGGTATTTGGTAAATGGTTTTTTTTTTGTTTTTTTTTTGTTTTTTTTGAGACAGAGTCTCACTGTGTTGCCCGGGCTAGAGTGCCGTGGCATCATCTTAGCTCACAGCAACCTCAAACTCCTGGGCTCAAGCGATCCTCCTGCCTCAGCCTCCCGAGTAGCTAGGACTACAGGCATGTGC
>CAUYSK010072492.1:0-22414 GCA_963575035.1 Avahi laniger | reverse complement strand
ATTTCTTTCTATTTTTGGTAGAGACGGGGTCTCGCTCTTGCTCAGGCTGGTCTCGAACTCCTGAGCTCAGAACGATCCGCCCACCTCGGCCTCCCAGAGTGCTAGGATTACAGGCGTGAGCCACCGCGCCCGGCCTAAAGACGATTCTTGAGGCGTGTGATCAGAGCATTATCAGAACTGTGATTTTTTTTTTTTTTTTTCTTGAGCCAGAGTCTCACTCTGTTGCCTGGGCTAGAGTGAGCTCCATGGCGTCATCCGAGCTCACGCCAACCTCACCTTCCAGGGCTCAAGCTATCCTTCTGCCTCAGCCTCCCGAGTAGCTGGGACTACAAGCATGAGCCACCATGCCCAGCTAATTTTTTCTATATATATTTTTAGCTGTCCAATTAATTTCTTTCTATTTTTGGTAGAGACGGGGTCTCGCTCTTGCTCAGGCTGGTCTCGAACTCCTGAGCTCAGAACCATCTGCCCACCTCGGCCTCCCAGAGTGCTAGGATTACAGGCGTGAGCCACCGCGCCTGGCCGCATTCTTTTTTCTTTACTCTCACTAGTTCCTTTTCCTGGATTTCTTATTTCAGTTAATGTGACATATCTTCATCTACCCAGAAACCCAAAAGATACACACTCATGATTTCTGATTCCTTTTCTTCACTTTCTAGGAGAACTTAAAGCCTAAACTCTGTAAATTAATGCTTACAACTCCTCCAAGGACTCCTTTTCATTCTAATTGTCATAATGTAATTGTCTAATTTCATTCTAATCCAACTAATATCATTTCTTGCTCACTTTGTTTCACTGCACTCCTAACAGCATCCTTCCTTTCAGCCCTTCTCTTTCCCAGATATCCACAGTGATTATCACTTGTCATAACATGTTTCTTATGTGTCTAATAATTGCCCACATGAATTCATGGCTGTTCACAATGTGACTTCATCTTACAACTTCTCCTCATGGGACCTGTGTCCCAGATGCCCTATATACACCTACATATGTTTATTCATCCTCTTCCCTTTGCTGAGAATACCCTTCCTGCACTTTGCACAGCTGAGAAAATGCTGGTCACCCTTCAAAGCCCAGTGAAAATAGCATAAGCATTAACAATCTTATTGTTTTCACTCAGAATTAATTAATTTCTTTCCCTGTGACTCTATAACTACTCCAGTCAGAGTGCTAGTTTAACACTTACATTGTATTTTCATGAATTGCTTATAAATCTATCTCTTTTTATATGACGTGCTCTATTAAAACTGGGCTCATATTAATTGCATTCTTTACAACTTAGCATAGGACTCCTGGGACATAAGTCGTTGATTGAATTATATTTTCACACCCAAGAGGCTTTTTTGCCTAATAACACCCCAAGTATGAAACGAATGGACCTTTAAAATGAATACTCATACTCTTATATTCAATTAAAAGTTTTGGGGAAAAAGCAGCATTAAAAAAAACCCATATCAAAAAATTATAGTTCTTTTAGGAAACCTGTTTAAATGTTATGCAAATAACTCTTAAGGAGGTAAAGTGTGAATCAGTTTGACTGAAATGAAATTATGATAGTGTCACTTTTAAATTGGATTTGTTGTCTTCTGATCTTTTTTTGGTGATCTACGTGCCTCTAGACTTATTAACATTTAATTGTTACCACCTTTCTGAATTGAAATAAAAGACATAATTATGAATTACATAGTCACTAATCCTTATAATTTCAGCAGAAATATAAGTCAAATAAATATTTCTTTCTTTGTGAATATTTTGTATTTCTAGTTTATCATACTTACTAGGTTCTATATGAAATAAGGAAAAAAATGTATTTTGCCACCACCTGCATCATACCTAAACATCCAGCAAGGAAAATATTTGAAAAATAGTATACATTTTTATTTCTGAATAACACAAATGGTTTTGACAAACATGTTAGCTTCTAGTATGCAACTTTTTCTACATTCTCTCTAAGTCCTGCAAAAATAAAATAAAATAAATTTTAAGGAGCTTAATTTGAAAAGTTTAGGAGCAACCTGAAAAAAAAACATAGCCATCGTCATCAGGTGACAATGTTATATGCTTTAAACATATATATAGGGAGTAGTAATGGTATTATCTTTATTCTCTTTTCAAGAATCTCCTACATGAAAACTAAATTTATGGAAAGAAGAATTAACATATACCAGAGACTGTTGCTTCCATTGTCTAAAATATTAATGTAACTATACATCCTCAACCAGATATCTTTATGTGATAATACCTTATCTTCTAAAGTCTTATTGTCCAATAATGCCTATCTCAAGAATTCATGAATCATTCACCATACTTGAATCTGAAGCATCTTTTCCAGAAAGCAAGACTTCTCAGTGAAGGATAATCGCCAGTGATAATTTAATGTAATATGTTTTTAGGCCATCTATAAATGCCTAGTGGTAGCAAAAAATAAAGACATCATTGTGTTTTTGTAATTTTTCTCTAACAATTTGATATTAATTTATGGTACAAGTGAGGGTTTAATTTTCTCACTGGTATTAACTTTCTGTTTAATTAAGTCAAATTAAAGGATAATCAATTAATTCATTACTGTATTTTCCACCCCAAATTAAAAATCTATTTATTTGTGGAACTTCCATATAGCTGTTCTGTGCATTCTTGACATGGTGATTTATTCCCATAATTTCCTTTGGGAAGTTGCACACTTTTTATAATAAATATATGAATCTATGTAAGTACTTATTTATTAAATTTTAGCAGCAATTCACAATAATTTTTTGTAGCTCACCTTTAAACACTAGATTGTTTTGGCATGCAATAGAATTGAGAGATTAAAAGTGTCACAATACCAAGCAAGTTGGAAATCATTATTAATTACTAATGTTGTGTAGCAATGATTATAAGTATCTGTGAAATTATTTCTGGGCTAAAAATACGAGCAGGAAATTCAGAGAGGAAATTTCATTCACTTAATATGATGATGAGACAGTTTTTAACCTTGCAAGTAACCAGAGAATTGCTAATTAAAGCATTAATGGATTATTCATTTCATCCATCAGGTTAGCACACAATTAAAATATATTAATATCAAGTGTTGACAAGGAAATCAGTAAACAAAAACAGGTCCCCTTATCTGCTGAAGGAAGCACTTTAAGGACAATTTGGCAATATATATTAAAATTTTACATGTATATTCTCTGTGACTTAGTAATTCAACTTCAAACTCTAGAATTTAGGCCAGGAGAAATACTCCTATATTAGCACAAGAAAAATTCATAATGACGTTCACCATAACATTGTTAGTAATTTAGAAAACATAAGCAAATGAACATCAAACTGTATGACTAGGTTAAAAACAGTAAGTTGGAATTATACGTATTATTTTGCTAAAATAATGCTAAATGAATAAATAATTTATTTCTATGACTTTTCTTTTCCCTTCTAATTAATGGTATGTATGCCCATGACGTGTGTGTATGTGTGTGTACATGTGCACACTCCTGCTTGTGTTTGTAAATGTGTAGAAAACAATTCTGGAAGATGCCTAGCATTCAGTAGCCAATAAGGAAGACCAAGACTGATGGTGATTAATAGCAATAGTTGTAGTGATTTCATTCTTATGTACAGTACTTTAATATTTTTCCAGGTAAAATTTGCTTACGTGTTATTTATATAATTAAAATTTTAGTTTAAAAATTAACTTAAAATAAATCAAATAATAGTTTTGAGAAAAAATGCATAATGCCAAGCCTAATATTCTTCATTTCATTATCATTTAGCTTAATGTCACCATTAGAATATAACTGTTTTAGCTCATGATCATCTTTGAAAAAATTGTAATTCTTACCTCTTTCTTGCAATAAGTTATATCTTACTCCAAGCCATGTTTTCTAATGCATGCATCACAATGTTAAGTCTGAACAACATTGCTTTAACAATGTATATTAAAAAATGATCTTACTATTTTGATCCTGCACAATGCTTACCTTCTTTTTGTTCGATGACGGTAACCCTTGAAGAATTTAAAGGTGAGTAAAGAGAGTAAAGATTAGCTCTACCCCCAAAGTCTTGTTACAAATTTGAAAGAAAAACAACTGTTAGACTTAATCCTAATGTATGTGTATGTGTGTGTGTATACACATACACACATACACACAGAGAAGTTTATTAAGCAAACATTAACGAGTAGACATAGAATAGTTAATACTACTTATTTTGTAAGCTGAATAAATCCCTAGCTCTCTGACCTTTTGATGCTTCAACCTCACCTTGAATGAAAGATTTATATAAGGCAGGCATGCTAATAATAATACAGAGATAGTATTCCATATCCCTTTTAGCTGATATCCAACCATTAGAAATTCTTGAACCTAATAAACTGATACAAGATCATTTAATGATCAAGTTTTCCAATAATTTTATGCTCTGATTATGCAAAGAGAAGGAGTGATTCTTAAATATTTTAATCAATTTACCTGTTTTGAATACTATTAATTTTACTGAAAGCCTATTGCTAATATTCATTATAATGATTAACAAGCCATTAATTTCACCATTAGAAACATTTCATTACACTATTTGGAGAAGGCCTTGGTATTGCTTGAAATACAGATAGTGAAAGTGCTTTTAGGAGATATTCCCAAGTTTAGATTTAATTATAGCTGAACAGTCAAGGTTCAATTTCCTGACTAAGACAACTGACTAAGCCTAGGTGATTATAATATAATCTGTCTACTACCATACTAGCATTCTGAGTGTTAATCAAAATAATGAGAATGCTTAGTTTTACCAAAAATACAAGATTTGTATTACTTAAAATTCATTGATGTGACTGTGGAGGGCTTGAAGTTCATCCCTGTGCTGTAGTGGTTTGGTTCAGAACTGGTACATCATAGACTATTTCTTAAATTTCATTTCTTTTTTGGCTTAAAAATGTTTTGTTAATCTCCGAGGAGAGTTATTTCCATATTTCCTTGTTATCTCCTTCTATTACTACATAATTAAGATTCTTGGTTGGAAGAACATAAGCCACTTCAAATTGCTGTAAACAAGACTTCACATTAAGAAAAAAGTCCAGAAAAATAGTGGGATCCTGGATTTGCTGAATCCTGGCTCCGTCTCCGTTGCTCCATGTGTCCCCAAGACTTGCCCACTCTGTGCATAATTTCACCCTCAGGGTGGCCTTGATCTTATGATAAAATGACTGTAGTTCATCTTTCCAATACATCATTCTGACTGAAGACAGTAAATATGCTAGAATTTTGAATTTTTCCCTTTTTAAATTTCTAAATTTTAATTTTATTTTAATTCACACATTGTACATAATTATGGGGGGCAAAGTGATATTTTGAAACATGCGTACAATGTGTAATGATCAAATCAGAGTAATTAGCATACCCATCACCTCAAACATTGGTCATTTCTTTGTGTTGGGAACATTGAAAATCCTCTCTTCTAGCTATTTAATATTTGGAAATACACAATAAATTGTCATTAGCTATTGTCATCCTACTGTAGAACGCTAACATTTCTCCTAGCTAGTTGTAATTTTGTATTTGTTAACCAATCTTTCCTTATTCTTTTCTCATCCTCTACCCTTCTTAGCCTGTAGTAACTGCAATTCTACCCTCAACTTGTATGAACATGACTTATTGAGCGCTCTCGTATGAATGAGAATATTTGGTATTTGTTTCTGTGCCAGACATTTCACTTAACATAATGTCCTTCAGGTTTCTCCGTGTTGCCTCAAATGAGAGGATTTCATTCTTTTTCAGTTCTGAATATTACTCTACTGTGTATATACACCACATTTTCTTCATCCATTCCTCTGTTGATGGAAACTTAGGTTAATTCCATATCCCTGCCACTGTGAATAGTGCTGCAATAAATATGGGGGCGGTGTAGATATCTTCAGAAGTTTTATGTTTTACTTTGATGGGATCAGCTTAATTACATTTTCATTTCTGAAGCAATTATTGTTGCCAGAGCATGGATTATGATGATTGGTTTAGTCAAAAATACATGCTTAATTTCCTGGATGGAAATTTGGTTAATCTCCCTAGAATAACGTAGAAACTAGGGGCAATGGTAAAGAATAAGAAGTAACAGTGATTGCTAAGGAGAAATCAAATGTGTATCAACTGCAATTATTGCTACTGTCAATTTACAAGAATATCATGGTAAACCCATTAATTTAAAATAGTTTGAAGACAGCAGGGAGCATATTAAATAATTTTTTCATGTTCCTCTGTCCTGGATTTATGGATGTCATAGGAAGAAGCAACCACTTTGTAGATATTAATGTAATATAAAACTACCATAAAAAAACATATACAGAAATCTTAATCTTCTCTTTAGTCAATCTTTTGCTAAAATAGTGATTGTTGGAAGATATTTTTAAGTACATGGGCATTATTCAAAATGTCATAAAAACCTGTGAAGCAAAGGGAAGAGACTTATCATCCTTTTGCTCCAGAAACCAGTCTTGCAAATTAAGGTAGAGGCAACTTAGAAAAGAGAATCCAGTTCTGTTAGTCTCTGAGCTCCTGCTATTTCCAATAGTAGTAACTTAAAAAAAATACTTGAGTGAGGAAATGAGATTTCATCATTTCAGTGTTCTTTGATTTGGTCACACAATTTTACTTTCATTATGAAATGCCCTCTGCCACTGAAAACAAAAATTTTCAATTTTTCCAAGTTGTTCAAATAGAATACACTTATATGTCCTTTTATTTGATTTAAATAATTCATGCCTGGCTAGGAATAAACTCTTATGTTGATCTCCCTTGCCTTTAGTAATGCAGAAAAGAACAGAGGCTAATAATAATAGGTGTAGTCACATTTAATTACTGGAATTAATGCAAATACTTTGTAATTACTTTTTATACAGCTTTTTAAAAAATTCAATGAAAACAGGCCAGAAAAGCAGCTAATTTCAGAAACCCGTGGCTGCTTGCCAAAGGTATAAGCAACCAATGATAGTCAGGGTTATTGGCTCTCTGAAAAACTAAGGGTGCCTGCCAGTTGTAGGTTTCAATAACACCAATGGGAACTTTCAATTTAACTTGATACTTAAAAACGGCCAGTGGGAGTTTTCAATATACTCAATCAATGTTGAAAGTAAAGTGCTGTTAAAAACATGGGTAAACATTGATTTTAGGCTTTAGGTCCATTCGGGAACTGTTCTTGGGGAGATTTCTAACACTTCATTTCTCCAGTAAGAAGAGACTGCTATGGTAACATAAAGCTGCACACAGTAATTGTCAAGATCAGCTTCTTGCCTATATTCTTGAATGATCATGTTTTGAAATCATGTAGCATTTTCTTAGTAACCATTTTAGGATTAAAAAAAAACTCTTTAGACTTTGTGGCCTTGTGCAGCATGCATGCATACCTAATTTTCAATATGGCTGTAATTTTTGGCTACGCAACAAGCAGCAAATCTTAAATTTTGAGCATTTCCATTAGTGTCACCTCAGAATCCATCATTCAACTATGTCTACTGAAATATGTTTTGCTGATGTGGACATAAATGGGCTGTGAATTGTAGCTACAGATGGCTCAGAAACATACTTTATGGTGAGCAAACTTTGGATGACTAAAAGAAAATTGACAGAAATACTACAAGGAGAAATTGTATATCATTTCAATAACTAAGGGAATAAACTAAAATCAAAACAACTAGAATGATAATAACCTAGTCTCCAACAAAAATTTGTCACATCCACTGGATGGATCCTAAAATGAGGTTGATCATTTTAAGTAAAAATCATAAGACTTTCCCATTCTCTCTGTTGTAGAGGATTTTCTGGTTGGTTATAGGGCTGGCAGGATTTAAGAGGCCATGTGCTCTCAGAAGTGATCCACAGTGGGGAAGGTCAGCCTGTGAAATTGAGCCAAAGACCTTGAGGGGAGCCAGGAGCCTGCTGAGTAACCCCATATAAATGCCAAGTCCAGAGGGATGGAGCTAGATGGTGAACAAAAGGCAACATTCTAGTCAGGAACCAGATTGTAACTGAGGCAGATTGTGAAGAAGTGAAGAGAGTCAGGGCCAAGTGTTACGGAGAGGTATTTAGCTGTAGAATATTAACAATTCCTTAGAATATTGTATAACTGATTTAAATACTGATTTAACTGATTTCAGCTTTACTGAAAGCTATTTCCAACTGTAAGTTCCTAATTTTTAATAAATAACCATCTAAAAATTTCTGTGGTTCTGTAAGTTAACTACAGAAAGAATTTGTTACCAGTTTGAATCTTCCTTTTTGCCATTGTTGTTGATCTAGTAGTTTTTAGATTCTTTTTGTTTGGTTTTCTGGTAGTTCATGAGGCTGTTTTCAGGTATAAGTCTTTTATTTACCTCTCCAGACACTTGGTGGTCCTATTCAATCTGGAAGATTCTTCCAATATTTAGGAAATCATTTCCTCATTTCTATTTTCTATTTTTAGTCTTTGTGTTTATTTAATATCACCCCCTGCATCAATTTTCTTTTTTTAAAACTATTTTTTCACATTCTTTTTGTCTTTGCTTTCACTCTGAGAGTACCATATTTAATCATTATAATAGTAGATCATGTTTTCAAAATTTGCGAATTTCATTTATGTTCTTTGCCAAGTTTTTTTTTTTTTTTTAACAGTAAACTTTTCTTGTTTTTGATTTATGGCCTTAATAACTTACCAAACAACTCTGAGGATACAAATTTAAGTAATCATTTCTCCAGTTTTCTCCTTGTTATCTGTAGTAATATTTTCTCAAAGATGTAGTGACCTTGGTTTTCTGATACTATTTAAGAATGAAGGGTTAGTTGGGATTGCAGCTTCTATTTTCCTTAATTTCTCAATATGTATACCTTGAGTTTCGATCTGTCAGAAATATTTTAATAGTGTTTGCATGTTGATCAATATATGTAGGTGTCTTGGGTTTCCTCTGTCATTATATAACGAGGCTTAGTTTCCCAAATGATCTGTTCTCTTGATAATAAGGCCAGCAGGCAGCTAAAGGTTTGTGGGAGAGCAATGAATCTGCCCGGAGCTTTGTAAATGTATGCAGAGAACAGAAGTAGGCTCCCTGCTGCCCCATCCCTCCCCTGCACATCTAAAATGTGATGAAATCATTCTGAAGTGCTAACATCACTTGAGAAACTTTCATTTCTCTTAGGCATGCAATTTCTAGAAACAGAATTAGAGTTTTTGCCTTTTCAGAGAAACACCAGGGGATGACATAGTATATAAGCTGTGTTGGGGATGGAAGGTAAGTAGAGCCATTGGCCAAGCAACTTATACTGCAGAAAACTCTTTATTTAAAGAGTTTAATTAAAGTTGATTAATTAATCAACCTGCTTTCTGTCCCACTTTTTACTCCCACTATGAAAACTTATCTACCCGAATTTTGTGGGTTTTGGAAAAATATCCTCCTATGTCTCCCGTTGCCTTCTTGTCTTTGTATGCTGGATTGCAACTTCTTCTATTCTGATTATTTTCTTGATACGTATGTCTTGATTTTTCCTGTCAGAAATATTTTAATCACGTTTGCATGTTGATAATCCATCCCTGTTATGCACGCTGTGCTCCTTATTGTTACAGATTTTAACATTCTGTGCTTCAACAGAAGGCTGATATGGTTACTCCTTCTGCCGATTTGAACTAAAATCTTTTGGCATGTTTTTTAACTCAAAGATTGTATTAGTTTTCTGTCATAACGAATTACCACAAACTTAGTGTTTACAACAACACAAATATTATCCTTTAGTTTGGAGATCAGAAGTCTGAAAACGTGTCGTAAGGAGCTAAAATCAAGGTATCCACGCTGCTGTATCCTTCTGGAGATCTAGGGAGAAACTAATTCCTGACTTTTCCACCTTCTAGAGGTTACTCGTGTTCCTCGCTCATGACTACATCATACCAACATCTGCTGACTTGTGTTGCATCTCCTTCTCTGTCTCTCCCACACCCTCTCTCCCTTAATAGGATCCTTGTGGTTCCATGGGGCCTATGTGGATAATCAGGATCAATATTCTATCACAATATCTGCAACCTAATCACATCTGGGAAATCTTTTTAACATCTAAGTTCACAAGTTCCAGGGATTTGGGTGTGGACATATTTAAGGTGCCATTATTCTGCCTACTACAATCATGTATATGGTTTTATGTCATCAGTCAGTAATCAGGAATATGACTAATCACTACAGATATTCCATGCATTATGTATCACAATTTATTTTACTAATTACCCAGTAATACTTAATTTAGAAAATGTTTACTGATTACTTACAGAGAGTCAGACATGGTGTTTAGGAACAGAAAATAAAATAGAAGACAAATTTTAAAAAGTCTCTGCGGGTGTCTCTTTCATCAGTTGATGATACAGATATAATTGGAGATTATTTCCTTTAAAAGCTGAAGCCAGGGAGAAGATTTAGAAAAGCCAAGGCTAAAATATAACTACTTAGTTTAGAGCATTTTTAGTGGTTTTTGTGATTATTATATATATTTTTGGCCAAATGAGCTTTTGTAACTTTAAACATAAATTGCTATGCCAAGAGAAATATATGAGGAAAACAAGAGAAGTATTGAGACTGGAAATTTAGAATTTCTAGGTTTAGAAGTAAGATATTGATAGCTCCAAACCTGTAGCTCCCGCCATTCCTGAAAATTACCTTATCTAAATAAGCGCTGGAGAAGAGAGAGTGCCAGCTGGTCAGTTGAGAGAACTCTTAGACTACTTAAAGGCCAGGGCTAAACCTGATATTCTCTTCTGTTTCCTATATTACTTCACCCAGTTTTATGTTTGTAGGAGTGTAATAAATCCTTGCTGATAAAATAGTTGAATTCACACAAGCAGTAAATAAAGCTATTGGGGAGCTCAGCATGGCGATGTCCATCTTGGGTTCTTAGTTCAGCTTCTTACAAGATTCAAGGATATCTCCGCCATTTACTTCTGCAGTTACTCCTGCAAATGGCTTTCCTGTAACATGAAAAAAACTTCATTTTGAACACAGCCAGAATGACTATTCTACAAAGCTCTTAAAGGCAAAATACACCTTATAGCTGCCAATTGTTGACACAGAAAAACGTCTAGTGTATATATTGATTTATATTTTAAAGAGTCTTTGCAACCAGATTGTTTGTAGAAACTATGTTCAAAAAATGAACCTTCAGATTTTAATTGACAGACATATTATCTGCAATCTTTGTAGGCCTGAAGTTGAAAAAATTTAAAAATTGAACAGACATTCTCCAGCCCATGCCAATCATTATTTATGAGTGATTTCAATTACTGGATTAAAGAAATGTGATATAGAACTATAAAAATGTATCATTAAAGCACTGAATTTTAAAGAAGGTTGTAAAACCCTGGGGTGGTATAAACAGCAACCCAGTGTGCTGTGAAAATACATTAACTTTGGAGGGATGCGCTCCACCAGTATCATTTGACCCTGAAATAAGAAAAAAAAAAGCAGGAAAACAAACAAAACCCAGCAGAGTTACAGAATGTTTCGTCTTTGAGCTTCACAACAAAAAATGACTAGCTCAACAGGGTTAGGCACTGAAAAGTAGAAAAGACTTCCAAAGTTAGAGTGCTTGACTATCCGTAGCCACTGTCCCTAAAATATAGAGCATGAGAGAGAAAGCAAAACTTGATCATGTACCCACAGTAGTTATTTTGTCATCCTACATGGGAATTTTTTTTGTTTCATAGAGGAAATATTAATATTATTTGGAATGTGAATAAAAAATTCAGAAGTATGTTCCTGTTAATTTAAGTGGTATTCTAATTTGATTCCTTTTTTAAAATTTTCATTTTAATTATAAAATCTTTTCTTGTGCATGTGTCTGTCTCTTATTTTTATAGTTAAAGGCTCATATTTTTCTACTAGGAATTGAAGTGGAACACCCAGTCATAATTTGTGTATACTTTTGCAAATATTTCCGTCCCAGAAAATGAATTTAAAAAAGCAAATATTCTTCTTGTTTTATTTTGACATAATAAAGATTACATTAGCCATGGAATAGCTCTATCCAGAACCTACCATGTCAGGGAGCTTTATTCCTGCAATAATCACTTGCTATTCAATTTGTACGGCATCCTGAAGCTACCCAAGGGATTGCCATTTTTCTTTAACTGACCTATCAAGCTTTTCTTGGAGTCAACCTCAGCAGTATACTAATCTAAGTGTAGAATGGTTGTCTTAGTGTATTAGTGCTGCTATAACAAAATGCCTGTTACTGGATAATTGAAAAAGAAAAGAAATTTATGTTTCATAGTTCTGCAACCTGAAAAGCCCAAGATCAACGTGCTGCCATGGGTGTCTGGGAGAACTGCTCTCTGCTTCTTTCACTTTGTTGCTGTGTTCTCTGGAGGGGACAAATGCCGTGTCCTCAAATGGTGGAGATCAGAAGGACAAAAGAGCACTCCCTTCAACTTTTAATACCTTTTATACGTGTGTTAATCTTAGTCACGAGGTCGGAGAACTTATGAATTAGTCACCTCCCAAAGGCCACACCTCTTAACACTGTTGAATTGGGGATTACATTTCAACATGAATTTCGGAGAGGACAACATTATTCAAAGCACAGCAGTGGCCGTCTATACCAAAGGTGATGCCTCAATACTGATCTAGTTCAGAAAAGGAAACTGCCTCTACTGTTTACAACAGAAGGATTTTTGTAAGGATTTGGTTATACACATATTGAGGAGCTGATATCTGAAAAACCTTAAGGTTCTCCAGAGATTTACATTTGAGTTCATTATAGTAGACAAGCTACTATTACCCTTATGATAAAAATAAGCAGTGTTACTGGAGCCCAGAGAACAACTAGAACAGGTAGATAGCGGGTTTGTTTGATAGGAGCTAGAACCTTCTAGAAGTTGCAGCCTTGACCAGAGAAACCTCCTGAAGTTGAAAGTATGAGAGGACTATTTTCCATTTTGCCATCTTCCCTTCAATTTTCCACCAGTGTCTACCATTGATAAATCCCAGGCAGACATTAACAAACTGACAGTAGAGTTAGGAAAGTTAACCCATCAGGGATCTGGTGCCTTGAAGTGAACAGCAGAGGAAGAAAGGACAGATATGAGGACAGCCAAGGAGCCTTGGAGTTTCCATTGGGGATTACTTTTTCCTATGGTCTATTTGGTTCTTGTGATCTATAGCACCTGGTCTTCTTACCGGAGAATACTCACCCTATTGCCTAATACCAACCCTTACTTTTAATCCCATTGCTATATAAATAAGCTGATTAAAATATGTGTTACAAAATTTATGAGCCCATAGGAAGCATAGTGATTTATCAATGAAAATTTAGAATGATAGATATAAAAGAGGTATTCACATACTTATTGTCAAATCAGTGCATGCAAATATTCTTGTTAGTATCTAGTATCATCTCTTCTGATTCAGATCCAGAGATTATCTTTTTTGTTCCTTTATTTTTAAATGCACTATGCCTGGTTAATTTTATATCTCCTATTGCAAAAAAAAAAAAAAGGCAGTGACTCTGTTATTATTCATTTTGCCATGGTTTTTCTGAACTTGTCTGTACTAAAACAATGTAGAACTTCTTGCCTCTATACTTCCCTATTACCATTCACATAATGCTAGCGTTTCATCATTATTCATTATGGTGGATCATCCATTGTGCTCCCCATGAATGCTGGCTTCCAATGACTCTCTCAAAGATTGTTACTGTGCCTTATTGATGGTGACCACAAATCAAGTCTTACCCAGGGTACACAGGAAAATGTGAACAATAATTCATTTTTTGGCCAAGTTAAATTGACCATTTAGAGTTATTTTATAGCATTAGCATAGAATACCACATCTTCCCCAAAATGTCTTCTCTAATATTCTTTTGGTCATAACTACAGCATTCCTAGACTGTAACCTTTTTTTATTATTATCAATTTGACTGCACTGATGTCTTTCACACCCACCATTAGAAGGGAGGAAAGACAAGAATGTCTGTTTCTTCTCCAGCAGGGCATAAGCCCAGACTAAAAGAGGTTGGAAGTCATCATAATGATTAAAGGCACTGGCTAGTATTAAGAAGCAACTATCTCAAATGCATTCAGAGGAAATAGTCATGGCCACTTATCTTAGTTTTGTGGGACTGCCCTAACAAAGTATCACATAGTGTGTGGCTTAAACAAGTATTGTCTCACAGTTCTGAAGGCTAGAATTGGTTCCTTCCAAGGACTGTGAGCCTATCTTACAGTTTCTGGTGATTTGTTGGCAATCTTCTGTGTTCTTTGGTTTGTGGCAACAGAATTTCAATATTCACATTACATATTTCCTGTGTTTCTGTCTGTCTGTCCAAATTTACCTTTTTTATAAGGAAACAATCTTGTTGGAATAGTGCCCATACTAATAATCTCATTTTAACTTGATTTTCTGCAGATCCCTTATTTCCAAATAAGATAAAAATCACAGGTATTGATGGTTAAGACTTAAACATTTTTTTCGGGGATGGAATTCAACCCATCACATTATCCTCAGAAGACCATCCGGCCTGGGGCTGCAGAAGAGGAGGGGTAAGTGCCCTTGGTATGAATGATGGGCAACACATTGTGTAAATGATACCTACTATGGCCCTTGGGTGTTGTATTAGGGAGACAGCAACAGGGTTGGAGTTGGACGGGAAGAGCCGCACGAGCCCACACATGAGACTTAAACCAAAGGGTTGGTTGGCAATGGGCTGTTGGAGGACAGGAATTCTGAACTAATCCTATGTCCGACATGAGTGGGAGTTACCCCAAATCATAGCATTAGCACTAATCTGGCAGCCTAATAGTCCATTATTCTTGGAGAGAATACTATTTTCTCCCATTTCTTTGGTGGAATGAAAGACTTTTCAATTTTTAATTTTCATTTTTATGTCTTATTTCTTACTTTCATGGGAATATCTATACGGTGATAGACAACAGCTTATCTAAAAGGAAAAAGCAATACACCACTATCTTTTCATTAGGAAATTAAAAATGCTCCCATAAACATATCATTGATGATAAGATCTATGGTACAGTGAAAAATAAGAACAAAATTATTCTCTGTTTTATGGTGTATTGAAATCTGTGATACTAAGTAGAAATTTCTTTTAGAAGTTGATCAAGTAATCAAAATATCTGAAAAGAAGAATGACTCCATTTATATCAAAGTTAGTAAATAAAGTGGTCATTTTTCATTTTTTTCAATGTTTATGATAGCTTTCTCAAAAATGGTCTCTAGGAGTACACAACTTGACAGTCTGGCCTCTAATCTAATCCAAGGATGCATATAAAAAGGAAAGCAGCCATGTAGAATTATTAATGTCAATGATATTCAGAATTCCTCATTGAAGAAAACTTAAATGGAGAAGTACTTTGAAACTATAATCTCTGACCTAAAGTACAAATTAAAATATATTTAAAAAACCAATTCTCAGAAGATAGGTTTTTCATTAGGAAGAAGATTGCTGAAACAATGTTCCAATCTCAAAGTATGTGAAATTTCAAATTCTAAGGAGAATACACGTACAATAAAGTAATTATCTACTATTAGTAGCTTTGAGGGGAAAAAGGGTTTTTTTCTTTTAATGAAGAATTGCTATTTTACTAAATCTATCATAGTTTGGCTAACTTTGGTTTTTAATTCAGTGATAATTTAGCTTTAAAAGATGTGGGGCTTATCATAGTCCAGACGGAAAAATAAAGGATGGGTAAAACATCTATCAGTAACTTTTTGCTCTCTTATGACTACACGATACATTTGTATCGTGGGACCACAGTCTGGTTCTAAGTATTTTAAAATCTGGATATTGATTTTATCAATCTATCTAGGGATATTCACGTGTTAGTGTATTCATCGAAATAACAATAGATTAATTTAAAAGTCAGAAAGCAATTTTATAACTCTGCATATAAATATTCAAATGTTTAACTATGATTTCCATTTATAATATAATTCAAAATTTCAGTGGTTTTCTGCATTCTATAGAATTAAGTCTAATATATTTATCTTGGAATGTAATCTATGATGATCTTATCCCAAATATTTTTCTACTTATATCTGTTATTACTTCCCTCCATTCCTGCTACATTCCAGAAATATTTTTGGCTTTTCTTGTAGCTTTTATGCATTAGCTACATTATATCCTGCAGTCAGCGAGCCAGGCCTCCTATCTAGAGCTGTTGTAATCTTTTCAGGTTAGGCTCATGTTATGTCCTTTGGGAAAGCTTTTTCTGTTCGACCTGCTGCTTTCAAATGCCAAATGAAGAATTATTATGTCTTTTTCATATCCTTTTACTTAATAATGTAGCTATGTTTTCTTAGATTTCATTTCCTCTATGATTAAACAATTTGAAGGCAGCGAATAATACCTCACTGCATCCTTTCTCTTTTCTCCACAGCTTTACATAAAATGTCTTCCAATTAGTGTTTTCTCATTAAAATAATAATTTATTAAATATACCAAAGTTAAAAAAAAACAAAGGCAAGTAAATATTTCTACTGGTTAATCAGTTTTCAAATTTATGAAAAGATCTGACTAGAGGAATTTGGAGGATTAATAAAATCTAGTAGGTTGATCCAACCCTTTTCACCAGAAAGAAATATTTGTCAAGCAAATACAAACATTTGCCTTTCTTATTCTCAAACCATCAGCCAATGTATTGCATAATGCTTGGCCCATAAGTAGGTGCTCAATAAATGTTGCATGAATGAATGCCAGTGTCAGATTTTGGCCCTTCTGCTTTCCTTTTGTTCCCCCACCAGACTTCAGGCAAGCTTTAGCCTTCTGCTGACATTACATGGAAGAAGTAACAATTAATTAGGTCACAGTTTATCTTACATTGGCTTTATTTTAGTCTCTTTAATGAGATTTGAGAAGCACCCTTGTGTAATCATTTTCACATTTAGAAACCATCTGTTAGAATGGGTCACTTCTGCAGATGGCTAATCTCATTAATTTATGTTGAATCTTTCCAGCTTCAATATCAGAGTGAAATTTTCCTATCAGTTTCCAATCTTTGGAGAACACCTCATTTGGAGTCTTCAGCTATCTATGATCTAGAGAAAGAACTAAAAGTACCCTGATTTATATGCAAATTTATTTTACAATGAGAATGATTCCCATGATAAAAAGAACAAGTTAAATCGACTCTAAATTTATACAGCCTATTGTTACTCCCCAAGGAGAGCCAGCATGCTATTTAGAAAGGTGGTAATTTGAACCTTAATTAATATTGACTCAAATGGAGACTCATGACAACTGTGTTCTTTCAGACATGATATAGGATGAGTCTTGCTGAATTCTTACCTATCTTTGTTCATTCTGAAGCATTGGCAATAGTAGAGTTTGAATCATGCATAGAAGCATGTCCACGATTATCTGCAAAGAGTAATATTTGGCGTGTACCTTTTCAGCTATTTTCTCTTTCTATACAGTTTGAAAAGTGAACATTATTGAAAGGAGCCTAAAATTATAAATTTTGCATAAATGACAAGGAACATTTGCACATGTGGACTATGTAAACCAGAACATTCAAAGGTTTTAGAGAAAGGAGAAATAACTCCAATTTATCAGAACATATTATAAAAAAATTTCCTTCATAAAAATGGAAAATTACATCATAAAAGTCAATATCACTCTGGGGAGAGATCACTGAATGTTAAAATCGAAGGAATCTTAAAGACTTAAATCACATGACATTTCAATGAGGAAATAAATATAGAAAGGTATTGCGACTTATACATGAACAAACAGCTAATTAATTAGAGAAATCAGTTCTGGCAAGACTCTCTTAAAAGTCTTTTTGTTTAAAATTTCACCATGTAATATTAACTATTTCTGTTTTCTGAATTTTTGGATGCCTCAGAGTTTAGGCTTCCTCAAATACATGAAGTTGTCATGGAAAAGAGTATGGCTCACAATCTGGGAATTAATTTTTTTATCATTTTCAGATTGTTTCCTGCCTCTGATGTCACTTCCCAGTAGTAATTAACTTATTAGCGATACTAACTGTTCTGTGTGCTCACAGTCCATAGTCCGTATAGTCTCTGATCTGCTCAGTCAGGAGTAGTGAGAGGACAGTGGTGCTATATTTTTATGCATATAAAAATAATGACAGTTCCAGTGTTGTGGTCGTATTGCTTGTAACATGATAGCAAATTCTGTGACTATAGGTCACAGGGTTTTCCTATTTTTCTATTTTCTTTGTTTCAGAGGCACTTCTGGAGCATTGGGTCATGCATGGTTTTGCCCTTGAGAGGGTGGACTTGGCATCCACTTTTTTTTGTCATGTTCCTCCTCCACCATCCAGCCTTATCTGGCTGTTCAATCTGCATGAGACTGTACCTTCGGCTACTCAGAGAATCTCCCTGTAATAAATAGCAATATTGCTGAGTACTGATGGGTCACCATTTTGTCTCTTTGCATCCTCAATTCTTAACATGACTTTATATCTACTGTGAGTGATAACGTATATTAAAGCAGTGGTTCTCAATTAGGGAGATTTTGCATCCCTCACTGGACATTTGTCAATACCTTGGGACATTTTTTGTTGTTATAATTTAGTAGATAGAGTTCAGAGATATTGCAAAACACCCTGTAATACATCGTACAACTTCTCACAAAAAAGCATTACCTAGCCAAAATGTTAGTAGTAACAAGGTTGAAAAACCCTGCTATAAAGTTCTGTATATAGTTAGCCATTTTTAATTCAGTAGTTAGCAAGTACTTATTATAATTCTATTTAGAGTATGTATATAATTATTTTCATGTATTTCTTTTGTCACCTTCTCCTCCATTGATTGTGTATACATTTTGATAGTAAGGTATTGTATATTTCTTTAAAGCAAATTGCTGACCAATATATCAGACAAAAAATTACCTTCTCCATGGAATTTATTTAAAATATATAAGAATATAAACTATTATATATTTGGCCATTAAAACTCTTTTCTCTACATCCATTTCTGTAAGACTAAAGAGTTAAGATTGAGTCAAGAGGTTCATGAGTGGATTAAAAATCTTAGTGGATTTTTAATTATTTAGAATGGACTTTTAAAAAATAGTACTGATTCTCAATAACTCAGGAACTATTCCTACTATTTATTTGCCGCATCAGGAATTTTATGATCTGTTTTGTATATGTTGACACTTTAATCACTAATTGGTTCTAAGTTTATCATATTTTAACATGGGACATCAAAATCTTTAAAATGTATTCTAGTCAGCATATGTTTGGGTAATAAATAATGGAAGACCTATTATTATTGGCTTATGGGTTAAACAGAAACTATAATTCAAGAATAAAAAATTGTATCAATGGCCTGGGATATTTTGATTATTGTTTCATCTGTTTAACATCAATGGTTGCTAGTTGTAATAATTTTGGAGATGGTAGGGTTTCATAATGTACTTAGACCATACTCTAATTACTACTCCATCACTTGAAGCAATAAAGTGTTATTCTGTTAATCTCCTTGAAATATCAGATAAACAAACTGAACAAAATCAATCACCATTCCACAGCATGCTCTATGAGTTTCAGGGATTCACAGGAGGCTACAAAATTGAGTGTGACCACCGATCTAAAATTGGACTCAATAACAAGGTAGGAAGAGAATGGAAAGGAATGAGCTGTCATTATTTTAATAGATATGGAACCATTCATGAATGAATTCAAAACTCTGCAACCAGTATCTTTAATTTCTAAATTATGATAAAATTGTGGAAGTTGTAGTCAATGGTATTAGTGCCCTGCCCAGATCCCGTTTCCAGGGTACACCCGCCCTTTAGCAGTTGTGAATATTGGCTGCTAAGAGCTCACAGCTGCCCCCTTCCCAGGAGAATCACCTTCAGGCAAATGGGGGCCACTCTGTCAGGCAGCTTCCCCAGGGAGTGCCCCATGCTCCCCACTGCCATGGCTACTATCACACGGATAGGAAAATTTGCAACCTCCCCCTCTTTGCATCTATGGGGACTCTAGGATGGAATTTGTGAATCACAGTTTCCTGTGAGATCGGCCTTGAGCTATTCTTTAGCAGACACCACATTCTTGATGAGTTTTTTTTTCCTGCTTTATCCTACTTTTCTCACTCCCTTCCCCTTAGAGTATTCCCCCAATTAATCTCTTTAACAAGAATCCCCATCTCAGGCTCTGCTTCTTGAGAACCAGACCTAAGACCCAAAAGTATCTACTAATAGAAAAAAGGATATTATTATTTTTTTCTTATGAATATTAACACCCTATCCTCAAGAAAATTATAATATCAATAGTTACCATTCATTGGCAATGTTTTCTATGCTAAACACTGAGCTAATTATTTAAACATAGAATCTGAATTTATATCTCCTAAAACACTATAAGTGGTAGTTGCTGAAACATTTTTTTCTATTTTAAAGATGAATAAACTGAGGCAAACAGAAACTACATAACTTGTGGAATAAGTGAATAAATAAATAAAATACATGTTACATAGTATACATCACAAGCATATGTTTTATGTTTTATATGAAAAAGAAATATGTCTGAGGCTTAAGTCAGTACTTAATTGGCCTTTGTTAGACACCAGTTACGAAGAGTGGATAGGTGATGAATGTTATGGAGAAAAATAAAATGGATTAAGGGAGATTGGGATGCCTCTGTGTGTGTGTGCTAGGTGTGTGCATATGTGTCTTTACTGGTAAGAAGTGGTAGAGACGGCTTGATATTTTTTTTGATTTTTCACTGCTAAGGTGACACAAGAACTGAGGCATGAAAGAAAGGAGAGAGGAAGTGACTTATGAAAATATATTGAGGAAAAGTGTTCTGGGCACTAGAAAAGTAAGTTCAAAGTCCCTGAGGAAGAAGCAGGTTGGATGTGTTAGTAGGAGGATGAGGAGGCTGCAGAGGCTTGAGCAAGGGTGAAGTAGAAAAGGACAGAGGACAGAAAAGACATCTTCTTTACTCTGGATGAGATGAGACACCACTAACATTGTGAACATCAAATGTCTTCCGTCTCATAAGGGTCCCTTAAGTTGCTGTGTGTGATTCTGAGGCAAGAGGAGAAGCATAAAAAGAGGTTAGGAGCTGTTATAATTATTTAGGACAGATAGAAGAAGGTAACTTGGATCAATGTAATGTGGAAATTGTGAGAAGAGATCAGATTTGAAACATACTTTGAGTCAAATATTTAACTGTACACAGAGTTAAGCAAAATCATTTTTCCTTATCAGCTGCCATGATAATTTCTCTTAGGGAGGCACCTGCCTCTCTTGGGACTCAGCGTTAATAACCTTTCTTGGCCGGTAGGTTGAAATATAGAGCTCAAGTGATGGCTGACTGCCAAGATTCCAGGCAAAAGAGAAAGGACTCTGCATAATAAAATGAAAAGAATTCGGACCTGGGATATGGGGAGGTAGAGATTTAAGAAAGAGACAGGGTTTTGAAAGGGGGAGCCAGATGACAGAATGCAGCTTGCTACACCAGGGATTCCTCCCCACTGTTTCCTACATCTTCTATGTTTCTACATTCTTGAGGTGATTGAATTTCTTGTGGAGAGGCAGCTGTTTTGAAAGTAGGCTGACACAGGGATGAAGCTGAGGCAGCATCAGGGATAACTCAGGGGGGTGGCCTCCAGCAGATCTGGGGTTATTCGAAACTTAAGAACACTCAGAGAACTGAGCCCATCAGTCACTTCGTCAGACTACTAGTCATCAAATCCCATACAAATCCCTTGCAGGAATATGCCCTAGTGGTTCTATTGTTAATGTCATAGAACGTATACTTGTTTTTCCAGTGGGCATTTATAATTGGATGTTATCAGTTTCTAACCTTTCTGATTCAGTTTTCTACATTGCTTATCACTGCATCACTCTCTCTTCTCCTTCACCATTTCCCAGACAGAGAAGGAACTCTGCAAACCAGTGGGAAGAAAGTCCCCTACTGCCTTTTTTCGAAAATTGGACTATATACTTGTGGGAAAAACCTATGGCATGGAACCTAGACTACCACCTGAAGCATATTCCGCTAAATTTCATATTAAAAATTCTAGGAAGTTATTGTAGATATCTTGTAGATATCTAGACAGCACATTTGCAAAAATAATATTACTTCGGATTGTTTACTTTACACTTCTCATTAAGACAGAAGAAAATTCACATAGGCAAACATTAAATTTAACGGTCCGACACAAAAGTTCTTTATAACCTTACATCTTTGTACTGTTCTATAGGGAATAGATGATATGAGGGAAACAAAATTTTTTTGCGTATCTAAATGTATAAACTTTTAGCTTCACACTTATTGAGCAAAGTAAAATGACAAATCTAGTTAATTTTTTTTTTTTTTTTTTTTGAGACAGAGTCTCACTCTCTTGCCTGGGGCGAGTGCTGTGGCATCAGCCTAGCTCACAGCAACCTCAAACTCCTGGGCTCCAGCAATCCTACTGTCTCAGCCTCCCAAGTAGCTGGGACTA
>CAUYSK010072491.1:0-20400 GCA_963575035.1 Avahi laniger | reverse complement strand
ATATATAGAAAAAATTAACCGAGCATGGTGGCACATGCCTGTAGTCCCAGCTACTCAGGAGGCTGAGGCAGTAGGATTGCTTGAGCCCAGGAGTGTGAGGTTGCTGTGAGCTAGGCTGATGCCACGGCACTCACTCTAGCCCGGGCAAAAGAGTGAGACTGTCTCAAAAAAAAAAAAAAAAAAAAAGGGAAAGTGGTAGTCCATTGCTTTTAATTATTGTTTAATTCCTCTTTTTAAAATTATCAAAACTAGTTAGTATATAATTGTTATTTCATTTAAAGGTGGGAGAGATGGCAGAGGAGGTTAAAGTTTTTAACCCATATGAGGAAGAAAACGTTCTGATGGTGCCATCTGATCATAAGTGTTTGAGTGATTTTGCTATCATAGTAATGTGTTTATTGCATTGTTTCCATCCATCCTCTTTTCCAGTCGCATTGTCAACACCTTCATGACTTTTCTCTCGGGTTATTATAATAGTTTTGTAACTAGTTTCCTTACTACCTTTCTTCCTTCAAATTATTTCAAATAGTGTAGTCAGATCTTCCTAAAGCACTATTCTAATTACTGTTACTCACTTGCTTCTGAACCTGATTGTAATTTAAATCTAAAGTGCTAGGCTCTACATCTGTCCCCTTCCCAACCCTGGCCCCTTTCTCCCTCCCCTCACCAAAAAAATAAATAAATAAATCTAAAGTGCTAATCTTGACTTTGAAAACCTTAATGCTTTGGCCTTAAAATGCTTATTAACGTTTTCTCCTAACTCCATTCCTCCAAGCAAAGTACACTGTCATAGTTGTAGTTTTTCATAGCTCTGCTTTTCTTTACACTAGAAGTCTTCTATCTCTGTAATTATAATTATATAGGATGGCTGTATTATAAATTATATTTATACAAAATGGCTATATTATAAATTGCAGCCATCGTTCAAAACCCAGTACAAAAGCTACTTCTTTCAAGATACCTTCTTTGATTTTCCCTACTAGATATAATCTCTTCCTTTTTCTGACAGCCTTTTTTTTGAGACAGCGTCTTGCTCTGTTGCCCGGGCTAGAGTGCTGTGGTGTCAGCCTAGCTCACAGCAACCTCAAACTCCTCGGCTGAAGCAATCCTCCTGCCTCAGCCTCCTGAGTAGCTGGGACTACGGGCACGTGCCACCATGCCAGCTGATTTTTTTTCCTATATGTATATTTTAATTGTCCAGCTAATTTCTTTCTATCTTAGTAGAGAGGAGGGTCTCGCTCTTGCTCAGGCTGGTCTCGAACTCCTGAGCTCAAACCATCCACCTGTCTTGGCCTCCCAGAGTGCTAGGATTACAGGCGTGAGCCACCGTGTCCAGCCCTTTGACTTCTTTAGAAGAGAGCTCTACTGAGAGCTCAACCAATTCCATCTGTAGTTCTTTAGGTGCCTTGGTAACATAAACTAGGTGAGGCTGAAATGCTAATTTGCGTGTAATGTCCTGATTCTCAAAGTCAGTGAACCTTTCATTGGATTCTCCAATTAATGGATGTATAAGAGGTCTATTCTTCAAATGATTCGCATATGTCATCCTGCCCTGCTCATCAGTGACCTTTGCTAACTGGGGAAAATGTTTATCTGAAATTTCCTTTTGAAGAAGAAGTATTTTGAAAAAAAGAGCTTTGTTTTTGAAATGCTTGGATTTTTTTTGCCATGTATCATATATAGACAGTTTTACCTTGCAAAGAAATATTCAAGTCGTTTTGATTTGATGTGATATCACACAGAAATGCTGCATTCCTACAGAAATATTCTTCCAACAATTTACATTGCTGATTCTGTTATTCATAAAGTTTATCTGTTCTCGCAGAGATAAAATTTTGGCTAACACCTGTCCCTGCGATAGCCAACGCACTTGAGAATGATAAGGCAAATCCACACTGAATACCTCTTTGTTCCAACGTTAGCATGTTATGAAACTGACAGTGCCCTGTTGCATTTGCATGAATGTAGTTAACAATACTTACAACTTGTTGCAAAGTGTCACTTAAAATAGTCACTTTAACACTGAGCTTTTGCTTATGCAAGATGCAATGAAAACAAATGAGAGCATCTGGATCTGTTAATACACTTTTTTTATCTGTGTAATAAACCCTTCATGTTGTCCCATCATGGAAGGTCACACTGTCTCTGCATACACTCACTAAATTTACCAAATTCAGTCCAACTTCACCACATTTATCTTGAAAGTTATTGAAGATATCTATTCCCCTTGTTCATTTTTGCAAGAGTGCCCCAAGCGAGTTAACTCTTCGTAGCAAAGAAAATCTTCTGTTAAGACCTGAATGAAGTCATAAGGGAAACCTGGGGCTGTCTGTAGTATCAGTTGTTACATCCAAAATAATTGAATAATGTATTTATATTGTTTGCCTCAGCCTTGGCAACTGTTATCCACACCGCCTCAGGCAGCTCTTTGTTTTTGACAGATACCCCCAGGGAAAAGGCTGTTTAGCACTGGTGAGCTTTAAGTGAAATAGAGAGTCTTGTGAACAAGTCTGTCTTCTGGGAACCACCAGTTAGGGAATGGGATTTTGAAGGAGCTCTAAACCATTCTTCCCCCACTAGTAGCTACCAAACTGCCGATTTCTACCATGATTGTGGATGCTTTTAGTTTACCATGTCACTAGGGAGGGGATGTTGGAAACTGGACAAGGTAATAATGCTGCAGAGCTCAAGATTCTCACCAAGATTCAGCTCTTGTTGTTGAATAAATACAGGCACTGCTGTAAGCCTTCAGTTACTTTCCAGAGTTGTAAAAAAGTTGATTCTGATATTTTTTGCCAGTGTTTTTGGTGCTTTAATAGAGAGGAGAATTTTCAGAGTCCATACTCTGCCATTTTCAGTGACTTCCCAGGTTACCTTCTAAGCCTCTTCAGTATATTTTTGCACACTTCAGAGTGACCTTATTGGATTTAAAATCACTATTGACTTCCCATTGCTCTTAGGATAAAGGCTAGAATCCTTAATTTATACCTGTAAGGTCATACATTGTCTTGCTTTTCTTTTTTCTCAGCCTCTTCTTCACTCTGTCTTATTCTTTCAAATTGCCTGGGATCATCTAAGTAATTTTAGTGTCACCTTTTTCAGTTTCATCATAAACTCTATGGGGATTTTGATTGGAAACATTGAATTTACAGATTAATTTAGGAGAGAACTGATATTTCAATAATTCAATCTTTCCATTTATGAAGATGGCATGTTTCATTATTCAGATATTTTAAATATCTTTTAGCATAACCATAATTTCTTCCATAAAGGTTGCACGTGTCTTTTGTTGGTGTTATTTCTAGGTACCTTATAGCCTTTGTTACTGTTGTATAAGGGAACTTTACTAATTTATTATTAGAATATGTATGAATGTTTCTCATTTTTTGGTTGATAATTCTAGAACCTATAAAGTTTTAATAGTTTGCCTGATGTTTTTTGGATTTTTTACGTAGACAGTCATATTGCCTGCAAATAAGAATAGTTTGTCTCTTTTTAATTCTTTAGCTCATCTCTCATTTTTCTGTGTTACTTATGTGTGTATATTACCGCACTGGCTAGAAACTATAGTATAGAGATAAATAGAAACAATGATAAAAACAGTCTTATCATGTTCCTGACTTTAATGTGAATTGCCCATGAAGTTTCACAGTAAAATGTGATATTTGCCTTAGGTTTTTGCTACAGTTTCTAGTTTGCCAAGAATCTTTATCACAAATGAGTATTAAATGCTAATGGATTTTTAGCATCTATTAATGTAATACAATTTATATTAATTTTCTGAAGTTAAACCATCTTTGAATTCCTGTAATATTTGTTTTTTTGAGAGACAGGGTCTCACTCTGTCGCCCAGGCTGGAGTGCAATAGCCCAATCATAGCTCACTGTAACCTTGAATTCCCTAAGCAATCCTCCTTCCTCAGCCTACTGAGTAGCTGGCACTACAGCACACCTGGCTAATTTTTTTTTATATTTTTGGTAGAGATAGGGTCTCACTTATTGCCCAGGCTGGTCTGGAACTCATGCTCTCAAGTGGTCCTCCTGCCACAGTGCTGGGGATTACAGCCATGAGCCACTGCGTCTGGCCTGTTTTTTTTGTTTAGTTTAATGTAATACACTACACTAGTCTTTTTATCATTGCTTTCCATTTTGAAGCCTTTGGCTTAATTTCATAGTTTTTCAACATATGCTCAAAGGGGCATTATTTCTTTAGTTCTTGATTGTTAAAGAATGCTTGCCTGTTGTTTTTATCACGTAAATAACTACTTAAATGAGTATAATATTTCTAGAATAACAATTTATTTCAAAACTTTGTAGACATTAGTCATTTTCTCTGGCACTTAATATTCTTATGAGGAAGTACAACATGAATTTTTATTTTTTATTTTTTACTTTTTTTTTTTTTATTTTGAGACAGTCTAACTCTGTTGCCTGGGCTAGAATGCAGTGGTGACAGAGCGAGACCCTGTCTCAAAAAAATAAAAAAGTTATCTCTGAAGGTAAGTTCTTCTGATCATTGTTTTGTATCTCTTATATTTAGCTGGTGTTCAGCAAATGGTCGAGGACTTTTGGTTTGCTCCTTTTTATATTTGAGACTTAGGCTAGCTCTGTTACTGCTGCCTACTTGTGGGGGAGGGATGGGACTTGTCATTGCGCAGGATATACTACAACGTCTCTAAGCAGAGTTTTTTAGTTCTTCCTGGGCGTCCCCAGGCCAAACATCCAAGACATTTTTCTTTCTTGCTTTTTTTTTTTTTTTAAGGGGATGAGGGGGTGGTCCCAAGACATTTTTCTAACTCATACTCCTGTGTTCACTATTTCCAACTAGGAGCAGAAATGAAATCTCTTATTTGCTTTTCCCAAAGAAGGCAATATGTAATGATCCACCTGCATTACTGCTTCTAATGTGAAACCCCCAATTAATCTATCTTTTTTTGTCTTCTGTTCTTTTTATCCTTATTTCAGAACATGGAGCACCCTAGGAACCACTCCCTCCTTTCTAATACCCAGTGTCTGTGGGTAGTTTGATTTTTTGCCTTCTGTCTTCCTCAGATTCCCAGCCCATTGAGGAACTTTTTGTTTTCTAACATGCTTATGAATTTCTTGTCTGTCATTCATCCTAAAGGTTTGGATGAGGAGGAAGAGGAGGCTGCATCATGTGTTAATTTGCCAGTTTGAACCGAGCTTTTTATTGCTTTCCTATCTTTAATATATTGGGCTAATCATTTAATCTCTCTTAGTCTCAGTTCCCACATTGAAAAAAATGCTATAATATTACCTACATAAAGGTTATTTTAAGGATTAAAAAATAATATATCTTAAGTGCCTAGTACAGTGCATGACACATAGTAGAAGTGCAATAAATGGTAGCTGTATACTATAATATCTTCTCTGTGTGCAATAATTATCATCATTAATCATTAGTGTTCTGAAAGTTTCCTATGCTGTCTCCATCCCACTTTGTGTTTGACAGTCATATTTGGTAGTCTGGCTTTTTTGTGACCTTTTAATAGAATCTTGATATCCAATTTGGGTTGTGGCCACTAGCTATGAACCATTAGATTAGAAAAATTTCATAAACAAGGCCATAATATCCATAATTATATTTTTGAATTATGACTACTGCTTTATTTGGTTTGTATGCAATCTCATTGCACCTTTTTTACTCATTTTTTGACAGTTTCTAATTAGAAAACAGTAAAAGTTTCACTTCCAGATTTGTTAAGTTAAATAACAAAGTTAGCTTTCTGTTTTTCCAAAACCATACACATCTTCTAAATACTGACAGGCTTTGATATTGCCTGTTTCATCTCTACCATAAAAATCATTAAAAAAAAGGTTTTTCTATATTTTCATGTTGTGTTTCAGTGTGTGTTGTCAGACAAAAAGCAATAATCCCTCACCTCACTTTTGAATTTATCAAAAACTGAAAATAAAGTAGATCAGATCACTTTCTGAAACAAAATTACTTTATTAGTTTAGTAATAATTTGAGGTTACTTTAAAGATAAGAAGCAGCATTTGGGAGGAGATTCATTTCCTGTCTTTGGGCTTTATCTGCAAGAACTACATCTTCAGTGTCAAGAGATTATGTATTTATAACTGAACTCTAATAAAGTCTGTACTGGGGACGCTGCACACCTGACTTGGTCATTGTGATTATATATTAGGTGCCAAACTATTGCTTGTCTTTTGAAAAAAATACATTACCAAGTGTATTTCATTAAAATTTGACCTGTATAGGAAGGATTACAAGACCTTTGACTGTTCATTATAAGAGTGCTAGTTGTTACTAACATGGTTAATGATACGCCTTTTGAAAATAAGTTTGTTTCTAATTGGAGTAACTTTATAGAGTTTTTCTTTTATCGGTGAATTAAGAAATAATTGGAAGAGGTATCCTTAACTGTAGTACTTATGGTTTCGGTAAAGTTTATTAAATATTTGTTTTTCTACCATTATTTTTGGCTGATGAAATATTGAGAACTATGTCCTGAGGCTTTTTTTCCTTTAAGCAGTATCTTATACTATATGTGAGTGTTAAAGAACTATACGCTTTTTCTTACAAGCAATCCAAAATTACCCTTTTTACACCTCTTCATGCTCTCTTTTTTCATCTCAGAGAAATTATAACACAAAGCAGGTAATACTATTTTAGAACTGCGTCCTCATAACATTTTAGACACACACACACACACACACACACACACACACAGCCCAGTCTTCTGTTATATGAATGTCCTCCATATATCTCTGTACCTTTTTGTTGTTGTTGTTGGAGAGACGAGGTCTTGCTGTATTGCCCAGGTTGGAGTGCAGTGGTAATTCACAGGCACAATCGTGTGCACTATAGTCTCAAACTCCTTGGCTCAGGTGATCCTCTTGCCTCAGCCTCCTGAGTAGCTGGAATTCCAGTGCACCTCCATGCCAGGCTTTTACCCGTTGTGTTCTTTAGGAGAGTTCTTAGCCTAATATTCCAACTTACTGAAACAGTTTTCAGCTATATCCATTTAGCCATCTAATATTAATAATAAAAAATAATATTTTTATTTTGTGTTTTTCACGTATGTTATTTCAGATGAAAAAAATGCTTATTCCTGCTTCATGTTACCAATAGCCCTCCTTTCTTCTGAGAATGTATAGTATCGTCATTTAAAATTTATATTCTGGCGGGGGCAAGGGAAACATACGTAACCTAAACATCTGTACCCCCATAATATGCTGAAATAAAAAAAAAATTTATATTCTGTCCGGTTTATCATTTCTATGGGTAGAGAACATTTCAAGTCCTCACTTCTACTTATTTTGAAATGTACGATATGTTGTTATTTTTTTTTTTTTTTTTTTTGAGACAGAGTCTCACTGTGTTGCCCGGGATGAGTGCCGTGGCGTCAGCTTAGCTCACAGCAACCTCAAACTCCTGGGCTCAAGCGATCCTTCTGCCTCAACCTCCCGAGTAGCTGGAACTACAGGCATGTGCCACCATGCCCAGCTAATTTTTTCTATGTATTTTTAGTTGTCCAATTAATTTCTTTTTATTTTTAGTAGAGACGGGGTCTCGCTCTTGCTCAGGCTGGTCTCGAACTCCTGAGCTCAATCCGCCCGCCTTGGCCTCCCAGAGTGCTAGGATTACAGGCGTGAGCCACCGCCCCGGCCAATGATACGTTGTTATTAACTTTAGTAACCCTATTCTTCTATTGAACATTAGAACTTATTCCTTCTATGTAACTGTATATTTGTACCCATTAACCAACCTGCTGGCCCTATTCTTCCCAGCCTCTGGTAACTATCATTCTACTCTTTACCTCCAAGAGATCAACTTTTTTAGCTCTCACACGTGAGTGAATACATGTGATATTTGTTTTTCTGTGTCTGGCTTATTTCTGTTAATAAAGTGACCTCCAGCTCCATCTGTGTTGCTGCAAATGACGTGATTTTATTCTTTTTTATGGCTGACCAGTATTCCATTGCGTAAATATACCACGTGTTCTCTATCCATCCATTGATGGACCTTTGGGTTGATTGCATATCTTCGTTATTGTGAATAGTACTCCAGTAAACCTGGGGGTTATACACTGATTTCCTTTCCTTTGAATAAATACCCAGTGGTGGAATTGCTGTATCATTTTGTAGTTCTGTTTTTATTTTTTCAAGAAATCACTATACTGTTTTCAGTAATAGCTTTACTAATTGACATTCCCACCAACGGCATATGAAAGTTCCTTTTTCTCATCCTCACAAGCTCTTTTATTTTTTGTCTCTTTGATAAGCCATTCTAACTGGGATAAGATAGATATCTCATTGTGATTTTGACTTGCATTTCCCTGATGCTTAATGATGTTGAGTATTTTTCCTATAGCTATTGGCCGTTTGTATGTCTTCTTTTGAGAAATCTCTATTTAAATCCTTTGCCCAGTTTTAATGGGTTTTTTTTTCTCTTCCTTCTGTTAATATATTCTGGATATTACTACCTCATCAGATGAATATTTTGTAAATATTTTTTTCCATTCAACAGGTTGTCTCTTCATTCTGTTGATTGTTTCCTTTGCTGTGCGGAAGCTTTTTAGTTTAATATAGTCCCATTTTTCTATTTTTGTTTCTGTTGCCTAATGCTTTTGGGGTCTTTTAGCCATAAAAATCTTTGCCTAGACCAGTATACTGGAGTGTTTCCTCTATGTATTCTTCTAGTAGTTTTATAGTTTTGAGTCTTTGAGTTGATTTTTTTTTTAATGTGGTGAGAGATAGGGGTTTAGCTTTATTCTTTTGCACATGGATATCTAGTTTTCCCAACACCATTTATTGAAGAGGGTATACTTTTCTCAATGTTTGTTCTTGGTGCCTTCGTCCAAAATCAGGTAGCTGTAAATATGTGGATTTATTTCTAGTTTCTCTGTTCTGTTCTGTTTGTGTGTCTATTTTTATTACCAATACTATGCTGTTTTGGTTACTATAGCCTTGTACTATATTCTGAAGTCAGGTAGCTTTGCTCGGGATTGCTTTGTTTATTCAGGCTCTTTTTTGGTTCCATACAAATTTTAAGATTGTTTTTTCTATTTCTGTGAAAAATGTCATTGATATTTTGATAGGGATTGCATTGAATCTGTAGATTGCTTTGGATAGTGTGATCATTTTAACAATCTTAATTCTTCTAATCCATGAGCAGGGGATGTCTTTCCATTTGTCTGTGTCCTCTTCAGTTTTTTTAATCAATATTTTGTGGTTTTCCTTGTAGAGGTGTTTCACCTCCTTGGTTAAGTTTATTCTTAGGTATTTTATTTTATTTTATTTTTTTGTAGCTATTGTAAACGGGATTGCTTTCTTGATTTCTTTTTATAGCTAATTCATTATTGGTGTATAGAAATGCTACTGATTTTTGTATCCTGCAACTTTACTGAACTTGTTTATCAAATCAAAGAGTTTTTTGGTGGCGTCTTCAGGTTTTTCTGGATATAAGATCATGTCACCTGCAAAGAGGGATAATTTAACTTCCTCTTTTCCAATTTGGATGCCTTTTCTTTCTTTCTCTTCCCTGATTGCTCTGGAAGACTTCTACTACTGTGTCGAATAGCAGTGGTGAAAGTGAACATCCTGTACAGTTCCAGTTCTTAGAGGAAAGGCTCTTTTATCTTTTTTCCAACCACTTGGTCAGTTTACAGAGGAAAGGCTTTTGGCTTTTCCCCATTCGGTATGATCTTAGCTGTGCGTTTGTCACATATGGCCTTTTTGAGGTACGAACCTTCTATGCCTGGTTTGTTAAGTGTTTGATTATGAAGGGATGTTGAATTTTATCAAATGCCTTTTCTACATCCATTGAGATAATCATACGATTTTTGTCCTTCATTCTGTTGACATGATGTATCATGTTTATTGATTTGCATAGGTTGAACCATCCTTGTTGCATCCCTGGGATAAACCCTACTGGCTCATGGTGTATATCTTTCTGATGTTCTGTTGGATTCAGTTTGCTAGTATTTTGTTGAGGACTTTTGCTTCTATATTCATCAGGGATATTGGCCTGTAGTGTTTTTTTTATTATGTCCTTGTTTGGTTTTGGTATCAGGGTAATGCTGGCTTCATCAAATGAGTTAGGAAGAATTCCCTCCTCTTCTAGTTTTCGAAACAGTTTGAGGAGAATTGGTATTAGTTCTTTGTAAGTTTGATAGAATTTAACAGTGAAGCCATCACATCCTGGGCTTTTCTTTGTTGGAAGACTTTTTTTTTACTGATTTAATCTCATTACTCATTACTGGTCTGTTCAGGTTTTCTATTTTTTCTTGATTCTGTCTTGGTAGGTTGTATTTGTCCAGGAATTTATTCATTTTCTCTAGGTTTTCCAGTTTGTTGGCATATAGTTGTTCATATTAGTCTCCTATGATCTTTTGTATTTTTGTGACATCAGTTGTAATGTCTCCTTTTTTGTTTCTGATTTTATTTGGATTTTCTCTCTTTTTTTTCCCTTGGCTAGTCCATTAAGTGGTTTTCTTGTTAAATACTTTTTAAAAATTTTTTAAATTTTTAAATTTTATTTTTTAACTCACCCCAATGTGAATATAGTTAAATACTTTTAACAATCATTCTTTGAACATCTGATGCATAGAAGATGCTGTACCAGATACTATTGGTAGTAAATAGAAGAGTGAATGAGACCGATTTCTACTCCCAAGGAAATTTTCGTTAAACATGATAAAAATGAATTTTTAGATAATTCAAGTTAAAACTACAATTTCTTCACTTCTGAGAGAAGTTAAAATTTTAGAAGCTACTAAGGGTTCTTTGTTAGGAATAGGGTCATTTCTCACTGAGCAACCAGGAGTAAAAGATGGATCAGCCAGCCTTACTTTGAGAAGAAATTTGTATGGGCTCCTATTCTTGTGTACAGCTTCGCTGCTTTTGTTCATTCCATAGTCTACTTGACTTTGATCTGTTTTTGGGTGCACACTCTCTACCTTCACTTGGCTACCTGCTCTCTGTTTTTAAAATCAGGCTTATACCATAGTGTGTGTACATTCCAGGCATGATTTACTTTATACGTGGACCCTACTTTTTAGCTTGTTTCCGTCAGTCTGTTCATCTGTTGTACCATAATTTGCCTTTGCTACCAAATTCATACTTCCGAATTTGCTCTGCACCTGTGCTGCATGTGTACGTGGCTTGACACATTTTGGCTCTGGACTTTTGTTTCTGAATATTGCCATTATTTCTGTTTTTTCTGAAGTTAATCATTAAGCCATCTTTACAACTCATTTCTGAAAGCTCTGGTCAGCCCTATCACTGCTTCAGATCCTGTCTTCCAAGTATATGAATTATGATAACCACAGCCCATTTTATTTTCAAATTATTGTTATATAATTTTAATCTATTTAAAATTATCCAACAGAAGTAGTTTGGCACATTTTCCTCTGCAGTTTTTAGTGTATACCTTGACATTATTTTACTTTTTAAAAACAGCTTTATTGAGATATAATCGCCATATATGTGTGGCTATTTAAAGTATGCAGTTTGCTAAGTTTTGATGTGAGCATACACCCTGAAACCATTAGCACAATAAAGGTAATGAATGTGGCCGTCACACCCAAAAGTTTCCTCTTGCCCTTTTCCATTCCCCCTCCAACCTCTGATCAGCTACTGATCTGCTTTCTGTCATTATAGTTTTCATTTTGTGGAATTTATATACTGTGAATGGAATCATGCAATATATACTTTGGATGGGTGTATAGCTGATTTCTTTCAGAATAATTATTTTGATATTAATTCACATTGTTTATTATCAGTAGTCTATTCTTTTTTTCTTGCCAAGTAGTTTTCCAGTTGTGTAAATATAGCACAATTTGTTTATCCATTCACCTGTTAATGGTCATTTGGATTGTTTCTGGTTTTTGGCTATTACAAGTAAAATGACTGGGAACATTTGTAGTCTTTGTATGGACATACGCTTTCATTTCTTTTGGATAAATACCTATGCATAGAATGGCTGGGTCACATAAGGTTTGTATTTAACTTTTTGAGTAACTGCAAAATTCTTTTCCAAGGTCATTGAATCATTTTACATTTCCACTATTGGTATGTGAGAGTTCTAGTTGCTCTATATACTTGGTATAGTTACTTAGTAGTATTATTTTACCTTTTAATAAATTATTTTATTCTCTTCTTAAAGTTTTGCACCTGTGTTTACATTTAAATGTTTAATGACATCTAGAGTGTATTTTGATGTTTGTTATAAAGAAGAAGGTGAAGTAAAGAAATCAGCTTTGATTTTTATTTTTTTCCCAGAAGGCCAGACTGTTGTCTCCACACCATTTATTAAATAGCCCCTCGTTTTTCTAATGATTAGAAATATAATTTTCTTCTTAGGTTATTAAGTATGAAATGTCCGATTTAAGTACTGCTATCTCTGACATCTGGGCATCATCATAGCTCACAGCAACCTCAAACTCCTGGCCTCAAGCAGTACTTCTGCCTCAGCTTCCCGAGTAGCTAAGACTACAGGCATGTGCCACCACGCCCAGCTAATTTTTTCTGTTTTTTGGTAGAGATGGGGTCTCGCTCTTGCTCAGGTTGGTTGCGAACTCCTGATCTCAAGCAGTCCTGCCTCAGCCTCCCAGAGTGCTACGATTACAGGCGTGAGCCACCTCACCTGGCCCATAATCTTTTTTTAACAGCTATTTTTCCTTAGATAATTTACAGGCTAGGATATTTTGTGGCAAGAACTGAAATGTTTTTGCAATAGTTACACTAAACAAAATATATTCCTTGAAAATAATGCTGAGAGACAAAAGGCAACCTTGAAAGGCTATATACAGCCAAATTCCATTTATTTAACGTTCACGAAACATAGTTGTAGAGATGGAAAACAAATTGGTGGTTGCCAGGGATTAGAGATGGAGGTTGAAGGATGGTTATGGCTACAAAAGGATAGCACAAAAGATAGTCTTATGGTGATGGTACAGTTAAGTATCTTGACTATGGTGGTATTTACATGAAGCTACATGTTGTAGCATAATGCTGTACACACAAATGTGTGCATGTATAACTGGCAGAATGTGAATATGTTCTGTGCATGTACCAATGTCAGTTCCCTGGTGTTGATACTATACTCTGTTTATGCAAATTTTTAACATTAGGAGAGGTTGGGTGAAGGGTGCACAGTACTTAACTGTACATTTCTTTGCAGCTTCCTGTGAATTTATAATTATTTCAAAATAAAGTTTTAAAAAATGCACCTCTTTAAAGAACACTTCCCCTTTACACCCCAAACCAGGGCAGTTATTAAAGACGGATGTCTGTTTGGTTATCCTGTGCTTGGTATCAAGTCTCACCATCCAGTTACATAGCAGCACAACAGAGGACTCCCTCAAAGAGGAGTTATTTGGGGGCAGTGTATTTTCATTTATGAGTAATTCCTAGTAAAGCCACTATCAGTTCTAGGAAAGCCATTTCTAGTTATGCCATAGCTCCCATGGTTAATTAAGGATTTAAATATATGCATCCTACATTTTCCTGTTTATGGATTTACTGCATATAAAACCTTAAAGACTCTTAACACAAAGAAAACATGTATGGCCTTTTAAATATTAAACAAAATAGATTTTTCTAATTCAATAGATGCAAATGTAATCATATTACATAACTTCAAATAAACACCAATCTTATATTTTATTAATATTAAGCACACTGATAAATATGCTATAAAGTGAAGTATAGTTTGCATGCCTTTCTGGTGAATATTTGGTTTAACTATAATACGCTAAGAAAAAAAACCCATAGCTACTGTTTTTCCATAACTTAATTTGTTTAAATATAAGCATTTCATCAGTCCTATACTCTTAAACAGGAACAGAGTAATAATAATAAAAACGATAGCTAACCCTTATTGAGCACTTCATTGAACCAGATACTTACTAAGTACTTTCTACATATTATCTCATTTAATCCTCAAAATCTTGTGAGATAGGTACTATTATATAGATGAGGAAACTGAAACAGGAAAAAAGTTTACATACCTGGAATAACATATAGATAGTGAGAAAGAAACTCAGATTCCTGACCCTACACTTATGACCATTCTGTTCATCATCCTTATGCTATATAATATAAGGAACTCTAAATAGAGGTTAATAATATATTGGCAGTTATATATCTTAGTTTTGTTTTATTCATAGGGCACATACATGAAATCTCTTTCCTCTCGGTGAATTCAGTAAGATCAAGCCTTCCCTGATTCATTTTTAACTTTTTGTGTATATGTGTTTAAACACATTGTTGGCATTTTAGTCATCTTTAGTTGTCATTGTCAGAGTACCTTTATGTAGAAAACCGAAAATCAAATGAACTTCAAAGGGAGATAATCCTTCCTGGTTTTTTCAGCTCAAGTTCAGAATTACCCTTTTTATCTACTGATGCTATTGAATTCTAGGGATATAAGTTTATGAACTGGACATGTAAAATTATTGCACTCCCTTCATTATATTGTTATCTTCCTATGAATAGTATCATCTTGTTTTTTCAAAGGTCAGACGTTGTGCTTCTAAACAGCTGTAAACATGGAAACAAGGGCTCTTGAAATATCTAAAAATATATATAATTTACACGGGGAGGGCCCTTCCCAGTCTGCTTATATATTAAAGTCTAGGCTGAGCATGGTGGCTCACTCCTATAATCTTAGCACTTTGGGAGGCCTAGCCAGGAGGATCACTTGAGGCCAGGAGTTTGAGATCAGCCTGAGTAAGTACAAGACCCCGTCACTACAAAAAGAAAGAAAGAAAAATTAGCTAGGCATGGTGGTGTGTACCTGTAGTCCCAGCTACTTAGGAGGCTGAGGCAGGAGGATCGCTTGAGCCCAGGAATTTGAGGCTGCAGTGAGCTATGATGACACCACTGCACTCTAGTTGGGGCAACGGATTTGAGACCCTGTCTCAAAAAAAAAAAGTCTAAAAAGTTAGTCTTGTGTTTTGTTTTTCTTTTCCAAGTTGTGTAGTTTAGATTGAAGCAACCAATTTGAAAGTGACTGTAGATAAACTGTGACCAAAGGTGACAGAGTAAAGGAGGAGATAGGAAAAAAATAATAACAGCAAAGAAAAGAAATAAAAGTTCAGCATTTGGAGACTTAGACTCTTCTCAGTCAATCCTCAGGATAATCACTAACTCAGTGAAAATACATTTTCAAGAAAAATACATTTCATTTACACCAATAGACATAAAAATGCATTGGAAATATTATCACTTTTCAATTTTAATGTTTAAAATGAATATTCTAACGAATGAAAGTATCATATCACATTTAACAGGGAAATTCGGATTATATGAGTCAGACATGTAATACACTTAGCATAGCACTGGGCTCAATAAGTGATAGCTGCCATTATTATTTTCGTTATAAACTTCTTTTCCTCCTCTTGGAGTCAGTTTTCTGTCACTTAAAATGCCTTTAGTTCTTTGCCTGAAACTTTTTTAATTTATTAAATGTGTGTTCTATTTCTTGTATGACCTTTGTGTATTAAGTTTGTCTCTATAGTCATAGGGAACTATTATAGAATTGGGTTTATTTTGTTCTGTTGGTGGCCATGAGAAAAAAAAGAAAGGAAGCACAAATCGCTGATACTATACGACTGAAGATAGCAATGTCAATAAGCTAGACAACTATAATCCTAGGGCTGAGGATTTTATATATGTATTTAAGACCTCATTTTTTTTTTAATAGCAATTTTAGGCTCAGCAAAATTGAGAGGAAGATACAGACATATCTCATATACCCCCAACCCCACACGTGCAAGGAGAATTAAAAATAAATTCATCAGTAGCTTTATTTTGGTGGGGGTTCTTTTGAGATATAATTCATGTAGGATTAAAAAATTTACCTCTTTGAAGTGTATAATTCAGTGTTTGTTAGTATATTCACAAAGCCTGATACTTTTTTAAAAAAAAATAAATGTTATTGTATACATTGAAGGTGTACAATATGATGTTATGGGATACATATAGATAGTGAAAAGGTTACTATAATAAAGCAAATTAACATATCCATCATCTCACAAAGTTACTGCCCCCCCCTTTTTTATTTTGTACCAAGAGCAGCTAAAATCTCATTTAACATGAATCCCATGTATACAGTACAATTTTATTACATGTCCTTGTGTTTTACATTTGATCTCTAGACTTATTCATTCCACATATCTGCTATATTGCATCCTTTGACCTATATCTCCCTATTTCCTCCCACTTCATCCCCATTCCACCCCAATAACCACTTTTTTGTTCTCTATCTCTGTATATTTGATTTTTTTTTTAAAGATTCCATTTATAAAGTGATGTCATGTAGTATTTTTTTTCCTGTGTCTGGCTTATTTCACTTAGCATGTCCTCCAGACTCATTCATGTTTCGGCAAATGGCAGGATCTACTTTTTAAAGGCCAAATAATATTCCATTGTATGTTAATATATGTACCACAGTTTCTTTATCCATTTGTCTGTCAATGGACATTTAGGTTGAGGTTGTTTCCATATCTGGCTATCGTGAATAATCCTGCAGTGAACATGGGGGTAGAGTATATCTTTTAAGAGGCAGTGATTTCATTCCTTTGGGTATATGCTAGGTCATATGGTAGATCTATTTTTAATTTCATTAGAAACTTCGTGCTGTTTTCCATAATGACTCTACCAATCTACGTTTCTACTAACAGTGTACAAGAGTTCCCTTTTCTCACATACACACCAACATTTGTTATCTTTTATCTTTTTGATAAAAGTCATTCTGACAAGTGTAAGGTAGTATCTCATAATGGTTTTGATTTACATTTCCCTGATGAATAAAGCCGATACTTTTAAGGAAACATTTTTTCATTTCTTAGCTGTAAGTCTTTGCTTTTGCCCATGTGATCACTACTTCCCGTATTCTCCTCTTGCATTCTCTTAAATTTTATTGTTTTTTTATTCAGGTCTAATGTCATATGTCTTTTTGGAAGGCTTTTTTTTTTTTTTAATAGGATGGGTATTGCTTTGTCATGAAGGGTGGAGTGCAGTAGTGCAATCATAGCTCACTGCAGCCTCGAACTCCTGGGCTCAAGTGATCCTCCTGCCTCAGCCTCCCACATAGCTGGGACTATAGGTGTGCATTACCATGCCTAGCTAATTTTTCTGTTTTTTTGTAGAGATGGGGTCTTGTTATTGCCTAGGCTGGTCTCAAACTCCTGGCGTCAAATGATCCTCCCGCCTCAGCCTTCCGAAGTGCTAGGATTATGGGAGTGAGCCACTGCATCAGGCTGGGAAGGCTTTTTGATTCCTTATACACTGAGTTGCCTTCTCTGCTCTAAGCTCCCACAGACCTTTGTTCATCCCTTTTTTATATTGCTTATTACAATTATATTGTAATTGTCTCTTTAGTTGTTTGTCTTCCATCTCAGACCATTTATCTCTAAAGAACACGGTTCTTATATTTCACTATCCTCAGGACATAGAACAATGCCTGGAATGGGCAGCTTTTTGGAACATATTTTTTTATTGATTATAGCCACAGATATTTCTTGCTGCCCCTAAATCTTAGACATAAACCAGGAGCTTGGTACACTATATTCAGTGGTGAATATTAATGTGCTTTTTGTTGCTGGGAATCCTATCATTTTAGTGTTGGAAGGCACCTGAAATATTATCTAGTCCATTCTTCCCCCATTTAACACACATACACATTCATATTCATGCAGACACACAAAACATTGAAATCCATAAAGGTCAAATGACTTAGTGGTAAAGTTAGGACTTAAAATCATGTCCAGCTTATTACACTGCTAACCCAGCACTTTGGGAGGCTGAGGTGGGAGGATCAGTTGAGGCCAGGAGTTTAAGACCAACTCAGGCAACATAGACCCTATCTCTACAAAAAATTTTTTTAAATTAACCGAATAGGGTGGTGTGCACCTGTAGTCCCAGCTATTCAGGAGGCTGAGGCAGGAGGATCACTTGAGCCCAGGTATTTGAAGTTGCAGTTAGCTTTACTCACGCCACTGTACTCTAGGCTGCACAACAGAGTGAGAACCTGTTTCTAAAAAAAAAAGAAAACATTCATGTTCCTCATTTTTTTCCCTTTACTATTTTCTCATACACCGTATAGTCTTCTTTGAAAACTTAAAAATCGTTTCCTAAAGTTTAGGGGAAGGACCTTGAAAATATTAATTTAATTCATAATATCTTTCCACTTTTAACTGTAAGTAAGGAACCTGTCGGCAACTAGAATACAAGTTGAGCATCACAAATCTGAAAATGTGAAATCCAAAGTGCTCCAAAATCCAAAACTTTTTGAGTACCAACATGATACTCAAAGGAAATGCTCATTGGAGCATTTCGGATTTCAAGCAGTAAATATCACAAAAAGGATCGGAAATTCAAAACACTTCTCATTCTAAGTGTTGCCGATAAGGTATACTTAACCTGCACTAGAAAAGAAATTTTAAATTGTTTTAAACAATGGCACTATTTTTCTATTTTATAGACCTCCGTGAGTGAAAGTCTTCAGAGGGAAGCTGCTAAGAAACAGGCCATGAAACAGGTAAGGTGGAAAAGTGAGATGAGTGCATTTGGTGAAGTGTGGGTTTCGGCTCACATTTTTAATTATTAATTTTGATATCTAGGGGCTGAGACTAAACAGAGTAGATGTGTATAATGAAATAATTTTATCTTGACCCTCAGTTTTTAAAAAATGTGTAAGAATGTTTCTTGATTTATATAGATTGCAGGTTTCCTGTATGAAGTTTAAAGACAAAACACAATAAAGAATTAACTCTTTATTGCTGTGCTGTAGATTAAACCGGTTCTGGATTCAGATGACTCAGTAATCTAATAATGGATTGGTGGGCTTATTATTATTTGTTTATTATGAATTCCTGCTAGTGAGCTTACTTGCCCAAAAAAGATCTATTGACAACCAAAATGATTTCATAATTTTATAATTATTTGAAATTCATCTACCAAGAAAGGGGAACAGTAGGTAATTTTTAATAGACTTGTTAACACCTTAGTGTTCCTAAGCACTTTTTACATATATATATTCATCTTTTAAAATTCTCACAAATTTGTCCGAATTCCTGATTAAGAAATCTGAAACTCAAAAAGGATAAATTGCCCCTTTATTATGATCACACAACTAATTGTAGAACTGGGCCCAAAGGTTTACTGTGTTTTCTATGTCTACATATCAAGTATCTTTGATTTTGCTGCTGTAGAGCATAATGAAATTAAACAGTGGCAATGTATCTTTCTTTTCCTTTTTAATTCTTTATCTTCCACATTTTCCTTATAATTTTTGGTCCTGTTTCCCCCTTGTCTAACTAGAAACCTGCTTAAGGAAAGTTTATTAATAAGCACTTTCTACAGGCCAGATGTTTATTACAACTACTTTTTAAAAATTATCTTTAATTCTTACAATAATTCTATGAGATAGATGCTCTTATAATCCTCATTTTACAGCTAAGGAAATGAGGGTGAGAAGAATTCATGTGACTTCCATGAGGTCACTTACTCAGTAAATGGTAGACTTGTGTCCAGACCTAGGCAATGAAGTTGCCTCCAGGGGTGGGGAACCTGCAGCCTCAAGGCCACACGTGGCCCTCCAGATCCCCAAGTGTGGCCCCTTGACCTAATCCAAACTTCACAGAACAAATCCCTTTATTCAGTCAAAAGGCCACACTCAACCTTTTTTTTTTTGAGACAGTGTTGCTTTGTGGCCTGGGCTAGAGTGAGTGCCGAGGCATCAGCCTAGCTCACAGCAACCTCACACTCCTGGGCTCAAGCAGTCCTCCTGCCTCAGCCTCCTGAGTAGCTGAGACTACAGGCATGCGCCACCATGCCCAGCTAATTTTTTCTATTTTTAATTGTTTGGCCAATTTCTTTCTATTTTTAGTAGAGACGGGGTCTTGCTTTTGCTTAGGCTGGTCTCAAACTCCTGAGGAGCTCAAGCAATCCTCCTGCCTCAGCCTCCCAGAGTGCTAGGATTACAGGCGTGAGCCACCACACCTGAGCCCAGCCTGCACTCAAGCTTTTAACCACTGTGTTTTACTGCCTCCCTGGGGAATTTGCACAGAGACATGTATTTAGTTTCCATAGTGGAATATAATGTGTAACTCAGTACCCTAGAAATGATTTAATACACACATAAAAACATAAAAAGCAGTGATTCTTTAATATAAATACTGAAGTGCTTTGAATCAGAATTTTAGAGATCAGCAGAATTTTAGAGAGACCATCAAGTTCAACTTCTTTACCATTTATTTATTTATTTTTTTTTTTGAGACAGAGTCTCACTTTCTTGCCTGGGGCGAGTGCCGTGGCGTCAGTCTAGCTCACAGCAACCTCAAACTCCTGGGCTCAAGCGATCCTACTGCCTCAGCCTCCCGAGTAGCTGGGACTACAGGCATGTG
>CAUYSK010072490.1:0-24186 GCA_963575035.1 Avahi laniger | reverse complement strand
GCAACCTCAAACTCCTGGGCTCAAGCAATCCTTCTGCCTCAGCCTCCCGAGTAGCTGGGACTACAGGCATGTGCCACCATGCCCAGCTAATTTTTTCTATATATTTTTAGTTGTCCAATTAATTTCTTTCTAATTTTAGTAGAGACAGGGTCTCGCTCTTGCTCAGGCTGGTTTCGAACTCCTGAGCTCAAACGATCCGCCCACCTCGGCCTCCCAGAGAGCTAGGATTACAGGCGTGAGCCACCGCGCCCAGTCTATTTTATTTTTTTAAGTTGTCAGTACTAACATTCTTTTTCTTTCTTACCATGCTTTAAAAGTTCTTCCCCACTATTAGAATTTTTATGGCATATCTTTTACATTTCAATATTCGATACAATTAGAATTCATTGTTAGGAGTGAGACAAGTTATATTTTTCCTGAAATGCTTTGGTAGTTGTTCCCAAACTTAATATTAATTCATCTTTTCCCCCATTATTTGAAATGGGGCCTTTATCATATAATCTCATTTAAATTTTCGTTAGAATCTACTTAAGTACGTAATTCTCTGGATTCCTTTTATGCTCATTAAGAAGAGAGTTTTGAATAACTTAAGTCTTTTAAATAAAGACAAACCTGATGAAGTTTTTTTTTTTTTTTTCCTAATGCACAACTCTTTTCTAAATGTACCTGACTTTACTTGATGTTCTTGTGATTAAAAAGAAAAAGAAAGTAAATATATCTGACTTCTCTGGACACTGTTGCAAGTAGGTGATTTGTCAAATGAGCAGGCCCAGGAAGAGTGTCTCATGTGGCACCAGGGCAAGCAAGACCTTTCTGGAGCTCTGATTCTTCTCTTTGCAGGAGGCAGATGGGAAAATAAGCACCTGTGATAGCTCCATGGCACAAATTCTTGTACCAGACTCGCTAAACACGGATCAAGGCCCAGAATTTTCTCTGCCCAACCAATCAGAAGAGGTAAGTCTCAGTCAGTAACAAGCCAATTGCTCAGAGATCTGGGCTAACACCCAGAGATGACCAGTTTTCTGTGTCGTGCAATAAATACCTTGTACGTCAAGGCAAGTGTTACTTGTGAACTTGAAATCTTCCTATGTGCTGTCAAGCTGTAGAAGTGGAAGATTTGTCATCAGATATGTACATAGAAAATAAGGGGCCGGTGCAGTGGCTCATACCTGGAATCCCAGCACTTTAAGAGGCTGAGGCAAGAGGCTCATTTGAGGCCAGGAGTTCAAGACCAACCTGGGTTACATAGCAAGACCCTGTCTCTACAAAAAATAAAAAAATTAGCCGGGCGTGGTGATATATGCATGTGGTCCCAGCTACACAGGAGGCTGAGGCAGGAGGATTGCTTGACCCGAAGAGTTTGAGGTTGTAATGAGCTATGATTGTACCACTTGCACTCCAGCGAAGGTGACAGAGCAAGACTTCATCTCAGGAAAAAAAGAGAAAATAAGCATGGCATAGAACAGATAAACACTTTTCACTTGTTCACTATTTGCCAGCTTGAATGGTCTTTCCATTAGTGACTACCTCTTAATCTGTAGATATAATTTATGGGAGCAATGAAAATGGAGAAGGGCTAATATTGATTAATTAATGGCCTATTACATAAGTGGCATTTATATTTATTTAATCTTTAGATTATATAAGATAGGTTAATACCTATCATATGTTTGCAAATGAGGAAATCAAAATTCAGGCAGTAAAAATATAGCTAGTAAATGGGAGGGGAGGAGGAATGAGACTCAGAATATTCCAATCTGCTTTCCTTATTTTTTTTTTATTTTTTTATTTTTTGAGACAGAGTCTTGCTCTGTCACCCAGGCTAGAGTATAGTGATGTGATCATAACTCACTGCAACCTCAAACTCCTGGGCTTAAGTGATCCTCTGGCCTCAGCCTCCCAAGTAGCTAGGACTACAGGTGCATGCCACCACACCCAGCTAATTTTTCCCTATTTCTTTGTAGAGATGGGGGTCTTGCTGTGTTGCTCAGCTGGTCTTGAACTCTTGGCCTCAGTGATTCTCTTGCCTTGACCTCTCCCAGTGCTGGAATTATAGGCATGAGCCACTGTGCCCAGCCCAATGTGCCTTCCTAATTTGAAATCCTGTACTTTGATGGCTCTCAAGACAGCCTTCCAGGGAGGCATTGTTTCCCAAGTTAGTTTTGGTGTTCATCTGGACCTAAAGCTCCATGGATCTCACTAAGTAGCTCCTGAAAAAGATGCTGGCATGCTTTTGGTGCGTTTTATTTTTTAAGTGTTACTTCTCTTTTCTTCCTTTATACAGAGTTTTATTTATATATCTTTTCTCCCAATGTTTTGTCTAGTCTTACAAAAAAAAAAAAATCAGATGTAGCTTCAGTAGTGTTTAAGCTTCTTCAGTGGTCACTCTGTGTAATATCTGTTTCCACAAATGTGGATGATCTTTAGGGTCTTCTGTCATGACAATGTGGATAGTAGGTAATGATGACAATGAAGAGGAGGAGGAAGGGAAAGGAATATAATAAATATTTACTGAATGTTTATTATGTGCCAGGCACAGGGATTTTACATATGTTATCTCTTCTAATCCTCACAACAGCTCTGTAAGGTAAGTACTACTGTTATCCCACTTTACAGATAGAGAAATTGAGGCTCAAAGAAGTAAAATGCCCAATGTCATTTAGCTAGTAAGTGGCAGATCTAGGATTCAAACCCAGATCTTTTTGCCTCTGGGTTTAGAGCCTGAGTTTTAACTAGTAAGCTCCAGTGACACTGTCTTAAACTGATTTGCATATGTGTGTATTTGTATTTTCTTCCTAACTCTGAACTTTTGCAGAGTGGAAAGGGATTAGTAGATTCTTGGCGCAGAAGAAATCGTTAGGTATTACCTTTTACTACTATAGGAGGGAGAAGCTAATCCCCTGATTAGCTTTTTCTTGGCTCCAAGTCACCTTTCAGTGACTGTCTTCCTGCCTTTTACTCACTTCCATCTCATGGGCATGGCACATCACCGAAGACAGGGAAAGTTTGACCAATGGAGGCCTTAGGGGAAAAAAGGGAGGGAAAGTGGGAACTCCACAGAGACCAGCCAGCCAGTGTTATCAGGTGTGTATCAGCCTCTGCAAACCCTTTGTTTCAGAGGTTGGTTGAGTGCATTGACCAAATGAGAATTACATAATTTTTAGCAAAATTCTGAATCATCCTTGACCTGTATTGCAACGAAGAATAAATATTTAGTAGGGAGAGATGTGAAACCCAGGTAGGCTTGACCTCACAGAGTGAACTGCCAGATGCCATTCTAGTGGCGTGTCTTGTACTTGCCCATGTGCAGTTAGGTATTGCACCTCGGGTAGGCAGTTTCACATTTTATAACGTGAAGGGAGTGGGGAAATGTGCAGGTGTTTGTAGAATCGACTAAAATATTAAAGAGTAAATTTGAAGGTTTGGTATGTTGGCATGAAATGTAGCTATACCCAGAAAATTAACATGCATTTTAACTGCTATCCTGTTGCTTAGATCGATGATGCGTTGATGCAGAAATGAAGCAATGTGATTCACTAGCCGAGAGGCTAATGCGCATACTGGTGGGTTGGTGAAATTATGTCAAGAATGTGGACTTGTAGATGCCAAGGATTAGTGAAATCAGGAATTGAATTCTGGTTCTACTTACTAGTTACGTGGCCATAAGCAGTCTGAATAGCCTCCCTAAGCCTCAGTTTCCTCATCTGTATACTAGGAATAATAATAGGTTTGTGGTGTGAAATAATAATGTGGTGTATGTATCACACTTAGCACAGTGCCTGGCTTATATTCAGAGCCAATAACTGTCAGGTATTATTAATTTACAGCTACGTTGTACAGAGAACCTAATTCTTATTTAATAAGAAATACTTGTGGTAGTACTTTTTAGCACCCCCCAAAGTGTACAGTTATAAGACATTCATTTAAATAATTTCTGCTTTTAGAATTTGAGGATTTCATATAGACAAGATGTTTTTGGTAAAAAACAGGAACAGGTACTCATAATTTAAAAATCACAAGCAACTTGGGCACTTCTCAGAAGCAACATGCTGAAAATGGAGGTGGTGAGCTGATTAAACGTTCTGTGTGCTTGGGTTTCTTTGACTTTAAAAAGAGGTGGCTCAACTGATCCCTGGTGGGTTCCTCAGGCCACTTTCAGCTGTTGAAGTTCTATGGTTGCAAATATTCTTTTTTTCTTCTGTTCCCCTTTGGATTCTTTTCAGGTTCAAATAACTAGCAAATGAAGCCCAGATTAGTTACCCAGCTTGTTTGTTTCTCATTAATTCAGTGAGTTAGTAAGAAAGCAGAGAAACTCAACACTGTCATTAAAAAATATACATGACACAGAAAAGGTACTCAAATAAGATTTTTGAATAAATAAAGACAGTTGGTAAATCTGTTCTTACCGGTTAATTAATTAATTAATATCGATAGTTTATGATCTCAGGTGGCAAAAAGAGGATCCTAAAATCTTTGTCACTAAGATAGAGCAATATCTGAAAATGAGAAAACAATGAGATGACTAGAAATTGATGTCGAGAAGTGAAATCACACAACGGTTGCTTTTTTAAAAAACCAGGTTTTAAAAAGAATATTGAAACAGACGAATCCAAGTGTAGCCTGGACTATATATGAAGTTCAGAAAAAAACACGAGGTGAAGGAAGACTTCCTTAAGAAGGTGATGCTTAAAAATTATAAAAATAGATTAATGAAGGCAGGAGAGAAATAGCATTTTGGCAGAAAAGAGAAAATATATGTGAAGTTAATAGACAGTCAGAAGGAAAATGTACAACCCAGAGACACTTCTGCCAAACCAGCTTTCATCATACTCATCGCTGTGTGTGAACATGAATGGTATTTTCATATCTTGCATGTTTTTGTTACCACCTACCAATTTTATTCGCTCTATTGCACTGAAAGTTCTGTGTTAGCAGAATTCTGCAAACATTGAGAAATGTGCATTTGCTTGAGATAAGGTATGCATTTGTGAGCATTCCCTATTAGAAGTATGTCACTTGGCCAAAATTGGGCTTTAATAGATGCTAACATTTTGTTCACAAAGTTTTATATAGAAAACATTGTATTTTATCATCATTATAATTAATCAATTATTTGTTGAAACCAATAGTTTTGTAGAGCAAAACACACATCCTTATTCCTAAAGGAATTTCTCTAGAAGAATCAGTCTACTCTTTCAGTATTCTGGAGACGGAAAATTGAATACAGTGGGAGGCAAATATATCCTGTATCAAATCATCTTATACCTCTAAATTAAAAATATCTAATAGGTAATTACTGGAATACTTCCATTTGATGTCTGGGAGAAATGTTTCTATTGGATTGATAAGCAACCCAGTTATTTCAATATAAAAAGAACACTCCACACTTTCTTTGTCCTATAAACATCTAGTCCGTATCTCAGTAATATTTGAGTATCTAGAAGGTGAAAGTATTTTTAGGGTTTCCCTTTGAGGAATAGGAGAAAAGTTTCCAGATTACCCCACTGAAGTTCATTACTTGACTCAAACTGTTTTTAATAGAGAAAAGTTCAGATGAGTAACAGTATGTATGTTTTAACAAAAAAGCTAAAATATCTTATAATCTAACAACTTGAGAAGATGTTAGGTTAATATTAAGTGTGTGGTGTATTTCATTGTATTCTCACTGTTGTGTAACTATCATTTTTGTTTTGTTTTGCTTGTTTTTCTATTTGAATAGAGTGCCCAGCAATGTAAGCATTGCTTAATCATGTGTCATGCAACTTTAAACACTTGCCAATTCCCTGCAATGTTTCAGACACACACACGCCCACACACCCACATTCTCACCTGTCTCCTGGGGCTCACCACCTAATGAACTGCACGCCCGGTTCGCTTCCTCTGTGCCCGGGAATACTGTACCTGTGTACGTGAAGAGTGGCTGCTTGGAAACCTGTGGCACCAGGTCACGTGACTGTTGCTATGAGTGTGGAGGTGCATTTTTCTTTTCTTTCTTCCTTCTTCTGCCCTTCTTTTGTTTCTTTTACCCGGGGAAAATGTTGCAGGTTCACAGGTCTTTACAGGCCCAAGTCTGAAAACTTTGGACTCCTGGCTTTTCACCACTGGATTATCTCTGAATCTGTTGTAGGGTGCCGCACCTCCTGTCACGGCTGCAGTTCTGGACTCTTCTGACGGGCAAGGAGCCTTTGAGGCCACGGTGGAGCAAAGTAGGCCCGAGCCTGCAGAAGTCCTCCATGTCTGCAAGAGCCAGGTGGCCAAGCTGGAGCTGTGGCTGCAGCAAGCCAACGTGGCATTGGAGCCGGAAACATTAAACGCAGACATGCAGCAGGTGGTGGAACAAGAGCTGGTAGGGTGCCAGGTAAGACCGACAGGTCGGAGTTCATGGTTTGTCAGTTCACCAATCCCTGCCAAGACTGGGTGAATTTCTCTTAAAGCAACAGTGTGTTTCTTTTGATTACTCTGACCCTTGCGTTTACCTTGGCCTCAACTTTTAGTTCTCAGGGTAATTCTTCGACATGCTTTATGTAAGCGGCTTATTTGGGGAGGCGGTAGTGGGGAAGAGCTCAGAATGTAGAGTCCACATCCAGCTCTGTCCCATTCAGTGTGGACTTGGGAAGTTCTCAGCCTCATTTTCCCATTTGTAGGCTATCTCATAGGATTTTTGTCAGGATTAAACAAGATAAAGTATAAAAGCAATGTCTGGTATATAAAGTATATAAAAAGTAGTAAATGCTGTTATTTTTATTCATAATAATAAGTACTTAGAATATTCATCAGAAATGAAACTGAATGTCCTGATTTGCAAAATTGCAGATACAGCATAAAAGGACTTTATGACCATTTTATTAGGAATGCTCCTAGTCTGGCTTGGGAGGGGCAAGGATTTAAGCTTTCTTGCCTTTAGTCGCTTTGAGTAAAGGTTGGGATCTCCATATCTCTCGAGGGAGGGGCTAGAATGATGTCACTGCAACAGTGTGATTATCACAACAGCAGAAGCATTCTAGCTGCTTGCAAAGGCCACTCCCCAGCTGTGCTCAGGAGACCAGCCTTGGCCTGCTGTCCCTGCCTTATTCGCTTGTTTATCTGCCAGAGATGAGGACATCCTCTTGTTTCAGAGTACTGGCCTGGCCGCAGAGAGCTCTTCCTGCTGCAGCTGGTTATGTGGTTGGGGTAGCCTGCCTTTGACCCAGAGGCATGCATTCTCCCCTTCTTCTACTCAGGCCCTGGTCTTACAACATCCAGGACTGCCTAGTGAGACAGACAGGCAGATGGGCTGACTGGCACCTCTGACCCCAAAAGTCAGTTCTGGTGGGGTGGGTTCATTCAAATACTGGTGCTTCTGCTTGGCCTGGCCGATGGGGCACGGGGTGGGGGACACTGTGAAAAAGAGTGTAATACGGCACAGTGACGCTACGCTAAACTGAACCCAAGATGTTGCAGATTTGGAGTCTCAACCGCTTTTGGCCATCTAGAATCTGTTTGCCAACTGATTGTCTACTGACTGGGTAGACCCCTGGCTAGTTCCTTGATCATCACAGGAATTCCGTCTTCATTGCCACTCGCAGTGAGTTAGACTTGAAGTGGTGCCCAACCTTTTTGGCACCAGAGACCAGGTTCATAGAAGACAGTTTTTCCATAGATTGGGGGTGGGGAGGCAGAGCTCAGGCAGCGATGCGAGCGATGGGGAACAGCTGTAAATACAGGTGAAGCTTCCCTTGCTCTCCTGCTGCTCACCTCCTGCTGTGCAGCCTGGTTCCTAACAGGCCGTGGATCCGAACTGGGGAACACAGAGTTAGAGTATTTGGGGGCTGCTCAAGGAAAAGGCATGACCACCAGGTGGCAGAAGCACCCAATAAGCTTTATTTGGACAGTTTTGACAGGATTGTAATAATGAAGGACCAGGAAGCTCTTTAGGGCCAGAGACCTTCCAGAGGTGAGGGTAGGGCCACCGCCCAGAAGGTGGGTAGAGCAAGGAAACTCCCTGGGGCCAGGAGAACCGGAGAGGGGCTCATATGTCTAGGTGATGTCTCAGCACCGTGGACGGGTCAGAGAGCTTAAAGGGCGGCACAGACCTGGGATTTTTTTATACCCCCAGGGTTTGTCTTATCCATGCTGGCAGATGTCAGGGGCAGTTTGCGGGGTAGGCAAAGCAGGCAGGCTCTAAATGGCTAAAAATATGCTTATTGGGTCTGTATTTAAAGCCATCGAATATGTAAAAATTTGAGTTTGGCATTGGCGGGCTTTGAACTAAGGTTTCTGACCTGCTGTGAGAAAAATAAATGAGAAAGGGGCTGACATATACAAGCCATCTTCGGCTCATTTATATAACAACATAACACATAAAAGTTAATATTGAAACACATAAAAAGCCTTAATGTGGCCTGGAAAAACATTCCCAGTGGGAAAATGGCCAAAGGACAAGAGCAAAGAGATCATCAGTGAAGAAAAATTATGTTTAGTAATTTAATATTTGAGAAGAAATGTTTAGCCTTGATTATTAAAGACATGTGAATTAAAACAGCTAGTGTTTTGTTTCTATATTACATTAGCAACAATTATATTATCCTGGCAAAACTCTAGAAAAATCGATCCTCTAACTAACATCTGGGAGTTCTAAGTGGCGTGGTGTTTTGGGAGGTCAGCTGTCAGCATGTAAAATGTTCATTTTTTTTTGAGCTAATAATACCATTACTTTAAATTTATCTCTAAAAATAATCCAAAATGAGAAAAATAATTATGGCAGCACTAATCACAAAATTGAAGAATTGGAAACAGCTTAAGGGGTAACAAGAGGGAAGTTAAGTGAATCATAGAATATCAGTTGGCAGCTATTTAAATGAGAATTATGAAGCATATGTAGACACATGAAAACAGTGTATATAAAATAGTTAAGTGGGGAAAAAAACATAAAATTAGAATACACTTTGTTTATAGCCACTCTAAAATCTATGAGGATATATTGTTTAAGCTTAATAGCATCTATGGAGGATGTAAGTAGGTAGTCCCTCTTCATCTATGGGGCATACATTCCAAGATCCCCAGTGGATGCCTGAAACCTCGGATAGTACCAAACCCAACATAAACTGTTTTTTTTGATCTGGTAACACAGACAACTGCAGATTTGATGTCCCTTATCCAAAATACTTGGGACCAGAAGTGTTTTAGATTTCAGAGTTTTTTGGGTGTTGGAGTATTTGTATATACATAAGATATTAATATCTTGGGGATGAGACCCCCGTCTAATCATGAAATTCATTTGTGTTTCATATACACCTTACAGACATAGACTGAAGGTAATTTTATAACATATCTTTAGTAATTTTGTGCACAAGACAGCATTTTGACTGTGACCCATTATGTGAAGTAGGGTCTAGAATTTTTCATGTGTGGCATCATGTTGGTGCTCAAAAAGTTTCAGATTTTGGAGCATTTCAGATTTTGAATTTTTAGCTTAGGGATGCTCAGTGTGTACTAATGGGCCAGGTAGTAAAGACAGCATGGATACACTGGGCAAAGGGATGATTCATGTCATGGGTGAGACAGAGTGGGACAGCTCGAGATTTCATCATGCTACTCAAAATGCCATGTCATTTAAAATTTGTGGATTATTTATTTCTGGAATTTTCCATGTAATATTTTCAGGCCATGGTTGACTACAGGTAACAAACTACGGAAAGCGAATCCACAGATATGGGGGGGACTGCTGCAGTTTCCTTAGATGAAGGAGCTAAAAGATATATTATTTGAAAATTTGTTTTAAGGATAGAGTTTTTTCCTTAAGTTTCTCTCAAGGAACCGAGCTTGTTCTTAGTCATGCACTGAGTTTTAGTGCAAATGATCACAGTGCTGGAATGTGGGCTTGAATGCCTCTGCTGTGTGCCCAGCCAGTTGGCATGATTGTGTGGGCTTCTGAGCCCCAGAAGAGGGCAGACTTGACCTGTTGTGGAGGAATACAATGACCGTGACTTATTGGGAAACTTACTTTATCCAGGCGATTTATTTTTAGACTTCTGTGTAAATTGGCCGGTTGCATCAATGACTAAGTGATTCAGGTTCCATATGATTTCTTCCGGGGTGGTGTTCTGATAGTTTGGAGGCATATTTGGCTTGAGAAAGAGAAGGAAAAGAGCAAGGGAAGACATTTTCAAATAGTTTTGGGGGTTCTTTTTTTTATTCCTACTCGGCACTTGGATTGCGACATGAAAGGTTAGGAAGGTGGGGGAAAAATAAGAACAGTCAGCACCTTTTAAGCACAGACTGTATATCAAGCACCGACCAGAGTACATGGATTTAGCTCATGCTTTTAAGAAAAAAGCACTCTCCAAACCCTGCTTTCCTCTAAACTCCACAACAATCAACAACACAGAAGACTCCTGTTACCCAATGTGGGGTTTTTCCCCATAGACCAAATGGCAGACACCAGCTTAGTATCCTTTAATTCAGGTGTGACGCTATCTACCTGGAGATAGTGTCAGATGCCACAGGGTGGGGGCTCAGTCCCCAAGGCTGTCCCCCTGCCCCAGACACTGGTCAAAAAAGTCTGGACCACTACAGCTTCTGACTGACTGGCTTCAAGTTGCAGTTTCCACAACCCCTTCCCTCTTTTGGTTCGATTGATTTGCTGGTGCAGCTCACAGAACTCAGGGAAACATGTTTACCAGTTTGACATTACCAAGGATACAGATGAAGAGATGTGTAGGGTGAGATATGGAGGAAGGGGTGCAGAACTTCCATGCCCTCCCTGGGTGCACCATGCTCCAGAAACCTCCACGGGTTCAGCTATCCGAAGCTCTCTAAACCCAGTCATCTGGGGTTTTTATGGAGGCTTTATTACATGGTCACTATTGACAACCACATAGAAATGTGGTTGGACAAAAAAACGCATGATCTAAACCCAGCAAAACCGGTCAGTTCAGATTGTTCTTGGCCTCTCTGTGCAGCATTCCCTCCTCCAGGGTATGGGCAGGACCCTCTCTGGAATTAGGGTCTTTTGACCCACAATCAGATTAGAGTCCTTCCTTGGCCAGGTAAAAGGAGGACACGAGCAGGTCAGAAAGAGAGATTCTGTCTCCTGAGGTCTAAGCACCCAACATTACAACAAGGACTATGGGAGTTACGAACCAGGAACCGTAGATGAAAACCAGTATATATATAACTCATTAACTCCTCACAATGACCCTAGAGGTAAGTTCTGTTATTATCCCTGTTTTACGGATTCCTAGAGGCAGATCCTACAAAGTAAGGTGCCCATGTTTACGCAACTACTAAGTGGCAGGGGATCCAAACCCAGGTGGTCTAGTTCTAGCACCTGTGTTCTTATCCACTGTGCTCTACTAGATGCATTCTGCGGTGCTTTCTAAAGTGATTATAAATCATTCACTTAAATTATTTTAGAAAGTGACATCTGCAGTTGGGGTTGGTTTGGTTGCATTCCTGCTGAAAAGCACAGGAATTATGTAGAAGTTTTTGTTTTTCTGAGGTCCCTTCCATCCTGTGTTTCTGTCACTTCTTGTATACACTTAGGTAAAAAGAATAAGTCTAACTTATTTGGGGGAACAATTCTTGTTCAAGACCAGTGCTATGAATAATTAAATGATTTTATTTCCTAGGCTATGCTAACAGAGATTGAGCACAAGGTTGCCTCTTTGTTAGAGAATTGCAAAGATCAGGGCCTGGGAGATAGTGGAACCACTCAACATGAGGCCGAAGCGCTTTCCGTGAAACTAAAAACTGTGAAGTGCAACTTGGAAAAAGTCCAGATGATGCTTCAGGAGAAATACAGTGAAGATCAGGTAAAAAAAAAATGGCTATATATAGACATCCACGTCAATGTACATACATGGCAGACCCACCAGAAGAGAACTCTGGGTAGAAGTGATGGACATACTTACAGAGAAACTATCCCAAGTATAAAAGAATTACTCATCTTAAAACTGTAGATAGCTACACTGGCTTTTGTTATTTTTTATTTTACTATGCAGTTTTCTTATCTAGGTTTTTGCTGGTGATAGTAGTAGTTTGGTTTGGGTTGGTTTCATGGGGTTGAGTGTTCTTGCTGGTAATGATGTCTAGTGTAAAGCTTCTTCATAAAAGAAAGATGTATTTTAAAGGAATGTTGTGATTCCAATTGACTGGAAAACGAAGCCTTTATAGATAAGATTAAAATTTGACATCGGAAACACAAAACCTGTTTCCAGGGTACTTTTATTATTCATTTACAAATAGTTATATAAACTGATCAAAGTATCATACAGTTAAGGTGTTCTCATGATTTTTAAAAGCATTCCATGTTTATAAATGCAAATGTGCATAGCTATGAGTAGGATCTTACGATACAAGATTTGCATCCATACTTATGGGTGGTTCCAGGGGACTTAACATTCACAGAAATAAGGTTGGTTGCAGATACATAGGCCATGTAGTTTCCCTTTCATCCTAATATGTTCTCTCTTTTTTAAAAAAATCTACTTTAGACGTAGGGGAAATGTGAAGTTATAAGCATAATACTGTTTCCCGTCTTGATATTTAAAAAATTTTGTTCTTAAAGTTAAAAGACAATAAGTTTCCTTGCTTTTACTAATTCATTGGCTGAATTAGGTTAAGGAAATAAAATAATCACTTCGTCAAATGTAGCAGTTATTGAAGTTGTTATGAAATAAGTACATTAAATCATAGTATATAATTATAATAGGTAATAAAATACCATCAATACTTTATATAAAACTTTCCCATCGTACAGTCCCCATTAGAATTGAGATAAAGTGGATTTTTTTAAAAAATAGTCTGCCATCATGAAATTTTTTACAGCATCCTACCATTCTAAAGAAACCTTCAGAGCATCAGAAAGTACTCCAGCCAGTTAATCTTTCCGAATTGGAATCCATTGTAACTGAAAGGCCACAGTTCAGCAGACAAAAAGATTTCCAACAGCAACAGGTAATTTCAGCCTCCAACAGTTGTAAGGACAAGAATAAAGCTTTCTATATGGAATTTAGAATTTCCCTTTGGACTAAATACTGAACTGCCATTGGAGTGTCAGCTTATGTAACTGTTTCAGAATGTGTTTGTATCTTTTTGGTGTTGTTCCATGTGTATAATGTCGTTTAAATAATAGTTATTGTGTGAATATTTTACATAGGGTTTTTTTTGGGGGGTTGGGGTTTTTTCGAGATAAAAGTCTCACTCAGTCACCCCTGGTAGAGTGCAGTGACGTCATTATAGCTCACAGCAACCTCAAACTCCTGGGCTCAAGCAATCCTTTTGCCTCAGCCTCTCAAGTAGCTGGGACTGCAGGCACCCACCACAACACCTGGCTAAATTTTCTATTTTTAGTAGAGACAGGGTCTCGCTCTTGCTCAGGCTGGTCTCGAACTCCTGAGCTCAAGCAATCCTCCCGCCTTGGCCTCCCAGAGTGCTAGGATTACAGGCATGAGCCATTGCGCCCAGCCTTTACATAAGTTTCTGAGAAATAAAAGTTAAGAACAAAACAGCAAGAAAGGGAAATAGTAAATAATGATTGAGGAATTGTTTCAAAACTATATTATCTCAACAGAAGAAACTCTTGGGTACTAATTCAAAAACTTGATTGATTGGACCATTTGAATCTTATTCAATTATAGGTTCTGGAGTTAAAACCAATGGAACAGAAAGATTTAATCGAATTCATAGAATTTAATGCTAAGAAAAGGTGGCCCAAGTATTGCCAACATGATAAAGACACAACTCAGGAATCATCTGTAAGGTAAAACATTATAAAATAGTTGGACATTCAGTGGTTTCATCGTTGGTAAAATTAAAAATGTTTCTTTTAAAATTGCTCATAATACATTGTCTGTGTATCATATGAAATTTTTTCTGTTGACTATTCTTTTCACCATTTGTTCTTCCTCAAAAGCAACCAGGCATCTAGCCCAGAAAATGATGTTCCAGACTCGGTTTTGTCACCGCAGGGCCAGACTGGAGACAAATGGCAGTATCTACATCACGAACTGTCATCAAAGATACGGCTACCTTTGCCTCAGCTTGTGGAGCCTCAGGTCAGTCTGCATCCATACTGGGTATAAATAACCTGGTTATCTTTGAAAACTCAGAAAGCATGCATTAAATAAACATGTATGTTCTGCATTAGGTAGCAGTTTATTCCCAGAAAGCAAAAATGCCAGGTGGGGTTTTCACTTGGCTGACATTCTTTCTCAATCTGAAGACCTGTAGTAGGGGCCCCACTTTGAGCTTCTCTACCACCCTGGGCTTCCCAGATCACGGTTCTTATTACACTGTCCGCTGTTTGTCTGTATTTCCTATTGGATGGTCTGAGAAGAAGGAACACATCTGCCTTGAGTGCCTAGCACAGTGCCCTGGGACATCATAGACCCTCAGTTACAATTTGTTGAGTGAATAAATGAATGAATAATATGTGTTTTAAAAAATGCTTTATAAACTTATACAGTGCTATATGAGTATCATGCATTCATCAAAAGATTCTTTAGAATCTACTCTGTGCCAGCCCCTGTGCGAATGGCACCTGTTAATCGGTATTCTCTCCACACACCATATCACTGCCATCGCAGGTTTATTCAGGCTGGCCACTATGCCAGCTGCTGCTGGCTTTCCGTCCAAACAGGGAGCAGGTGAGCAGAATAGCGCCGTTGCTCACAAGTCCCAGGCTTTTACCTTCCACTGTGCACTCAGACCACCTGGGCAGAGGTTGCCAATGCTTTCCCAATTCCCTAGTCTGGTGGGAACTCTTTAGTTCTCATCTTCTCTGCTGAGAACCTTACTTGACCAATTAAAGTTGGATCAAACTTACTGGCTGGGCTTTAGTCGTGGTTTCTCCTTGTTATACACACTGGAACATGCGTATAGCGCTCTTCAAAGAGTAGAACTCCATTCAGCCGTTCTTTCCACAAGCAGAGTCCTTTGCCACCCCACCCTATTTCTTTTTATCTGTTAGCTTTCCAATTTGAGAAACTAACTGTATTATTCTCCCTTTGAGAATCACAGCTCATTTTCATTACTTACTTAGCTTTTCAGTTAACAAATCAAGATGTAAACCCATCTCTAGAGCTGACGTCTATTCTAAGAGCTGTACCAGGAGTCAACTAGTAAATAAACAGTAAATGGACTAGTAAATAAATAGCTAACCTTGTATCATCAGTATCATTGCCACTAAATTGGAAGTTTAGTGATTTGATTTTATTTCTCAAAGTATGTTTTCCCCCTCATTTTGATATCTAAATGAAGCCTCAAGTGTCTAAGCATAACCAGTCATGACTTTTCAAAGGTATCTAAAATTAAATTATTTTTTCTTATAAATGATAAGATAGACAAAAACTCTCACCAAGAAGGTAACTGGGAAGACAGCATGCTAAGGCATTTTTGCTGTTTACATTAACAGCAGCAGGGGCTCCAGCTGTCACTAATACGGTTTCCCTGTGTCAAATAGGTTGCCACAAATAAGAGTATTCTACCCAGTGTGAGCATGTATAACTTTAGATACCCGACAACTGAAGAACTGAAAACCTACACCACCCAACTTGAAGACCTGCGCCAAGAAGCAAATAACCTTCAGACGCAGGTAGAAACTGCATATTATGTATTTTCCTCATTGCAATGACGTAGAAAAAGAAGGGAGATTGTATATCATCATTGTGAATTGGTTGCAATTTTCTTCATTGAACAAGTAATAGAACACATGATGGAATGGGTCCTAGAATTGCAAACAGAATTTATCTTGCTTGCTAACTGATAAATTTTGTAGTGGTTGCCTAGAGCACTGTGTTTACAGGATTCTGAGTCCAGGGTCCACAGGAAAAAGGATGGTGATTGATGAGTACTGCCTGTGGTGGTGTTTGGGACAGGGAGCACAGTTACAGTTTCCAGCCTTGGGAAGGCTTAATGCTGGGATGGTGTGCTGGGTAATGTGAGGTATCCATCAGAGAGAACAAGAGAAAACAGGGCCCAGGTTGGGGTGATTACTAGCTGAAGCGTGCGCCTAAATGACTTGGAGCTGGTCAGGGGTTCAAGGTGACTGTGGGTAAAGAAAAAGAATTGGTTCCGACAGCTTATGCTAAAATACATCTGTGGCTCCCAAATTCACCAGGGCACAACTACACAACACCGGGGACCTTTGGAGTTGTATAGCCAAGGGTGGCCCTGATTCTCGCAATCAGCCCATAAATGACACTCCCACCTCCCCTTGCTCCACAGCCCACCCCTGTCTTTAAGACACTGTACTTCCTTTTTTTTTTTCTTTTTAAGAAATGGAATCTCCCTCTGTCACCCAGACTGGGATGCAGTGGTGTGATCATACCTCACTGCAGCCTTGAACTCCAGGACACAAGTGATCCCCCTGACTCATCCTCCCCAGTAGTTGGGATTACAGGCATGGGCTACCGTGCCAGCCTGTACCTCCTCTTTCTAGTCAATCCCTTCAAGCTTCTCTTTTGTGTCTCCTTTTCATTCTCCTTGCTGTACTCGATTTCACTAACCCACTTTCTCCTACATTAAATTATGGAGGGCAAGAAGCCATGGAAAGAGGGACAGTGAGATTTATCCAGGACCACACCTTGACCTGGATGTCCCTGCTGAGGAAGTCCTTCAACTCTTCATCAACCTTTTAATTCTATTCCACAGTCAAAATACCTGACATTTCCTAAACTCATTTTTCTCAGACTTTAAACTCTTATTTATTTTGCTACCTGGTTCACAAAGTGTTTGAAACATCTTATTATTTAAAAAAAAAAAAGCATACCATAGATTATAAACCGTGATGGAAGCCAGGGAAAACATAGGTTTAGGAAGCAAGGAATCCTAATAACTTTTATTTTTTTCATTTCTGCTGTTGGTTTAGGGAACCATGACAGAAGAAACATATATAAATTTGGATAAAAAATTATTTGAACTGTTTCTGACCCTCAGTCAGTGCCTCAGCAGTGTGGAGGAGATGCTACAGACACCAAGGCTCTTCAGGGAGGATGTTTCTGCCCAGCAGGTGCACTACGAGGTAGGACGTGTCTCACGAGCCCACGTGTTGACCATTATAGCAGCCGCACATGAAGCCAGAGCCGAAGCCTGTTGGTCGGAGCTCATTTACATGTCTTCCTTCCTCTCTGCTTCGCAGACACTGGCTCTTGAGTTGAAGAAACTTTATTTAGCTATGAGTGACAAGAAGGCTGATCTTTTGAAAGCCATAACTTGGCCTGGCAAGAACACCAACTTGCTCCGTGAATGTTTTGACAATCTCCAAGTCTGCCTGGAGCACACTCAGGCTACAGCTGCCTCTAGAAGCAAGTCCCTGAAAGCTGGCCTTGACTATAACCACAGTTATCAGGTATGGTTCTGAGCTGACTTTGGCACTGTTTTAAGTTACTGCATGGACCCCTAATTTCTGTTAATTCCTATTCTTGGTAGCATGCGTTACTGGAAATTGTTAAGGAAAGCAGTGAGGCTCTCCTGTTGCTCATGGTTGGAGACCATTTGAAAATGAAGCCTTTTCTAAAGTCTTGGATATGAATTTTTTAGAATGAGCTAACATGTTTCTTTTCTTGAAAAGAAAATTACATTTAGCCATCTAATGATTGTTATAGGGGAGGATTTGTGTTTAAATTTCTAAGCCAGGAGGAGCCATGAAAGTTTTTGAGCAAAGGAATGACGTCCGTGTATGTTTCACGGTAGGGTGGTCTGGCAGTTGTCTAAAGTGGATTGGAGAGGGAGAGACCTGAGGCAAGTAAACGAGTTAGGAAGCTACTAAAATTGTCTAATGAAAAATAAATGAAAATACAATACCACTTATGAATGAGTCTTACCCATAAAAAGCCTGAACCTGATCAAGCTTCTAGAATCCAAGTAAAACAGGCACAAGAGAAGAGTATGTTAAACAGCACCCTGGGGGTGCTGTCTGCCAAATCCAGACTGTGGGAAACCACAGAACAAATGACCCATTTCTTCACACAAATTCAAGAAACAAGAAAGAGAGGTGGTAGGACAGTCTGCAGATTAAGAGAGACTTAAGACATGTTAATCCAGCATGACACGTGGACCTCATCTGGATCTTCATTGAAACCGAAAAGAAAAATTATAGAGAAATGTGAACTCCATCTGGATAATTAACCATACTAAGGAATTATTGATTTGGAGGGATTATATTGTAGTATTTTTAAAGGGAGGAATCTTTATCTTTTAGAGATAGGTGCAGAAACACATACTGATGAAATGACTTGGTATCTGGGATTTGCTTTAAAACAGTCCATGAGAAGGGAGATAACATGAGGATTTCTCTATTTTTTATATGTTTGAAATTTCAAACGTTAGAAAAATCAGCGAAATATTGGGTAACAAAAGCCTAAATGAGATTGCTCAGTTTCCTGCATTTATCTTTTTCTATACAGAATGAAATAAAGCGATTGTATGATCAACTCATTAAGAATAAGACATCTTTACAACAGTCTTTGAATGAAATCAGTGGCCAGAGTATTGGCGAACAGCTTCAGGTAATCAAGTCAAAATAATTCAAACTGACCTAACCTGGGACCGATGAGCCTTGTATATAAGCTGTGCCTCTGAACCACTTCCCTCTGTGAGCACCTGTGAGACTTAAGTAAATAAATCAGTAAATAATGAAAACCATGTTGACCTTTTAAAAACATCTCTTAAGGCGTACTTTGGGAAGCACACCATAGTAAAACAACAAGAGACCATTTTCACCTATCAACATCACAAAAATTTAAGTCTGCCCAGTGTCGGAAAATGAGACTCTCATCTTCTTGGTAGGGGAGCTTCTGGGGATCATTTGACTATGTATCAGAATTTTTAGCATACATCCTCTTCCATGCAGCAGTAGTTTGACTTCATTTATTCAGCAAATATTCATTGAAGATTCACTATGTTCAGGACTGTTCTAGGCGCTGGGCTTGCACTCTTCCTAAGAAAATAAGACAAGTGTATAAAGATGAATGTGTCATAAATATTCAAGAGTGGACCTGGTGGCTCTATTTGAATTACAAACTATAAATACTCCAAGAGTCCATTAAGAGCTATTGCTAAAGCAGTATGCACCCGTACAATGGCACACCATATGTCTGTTTCAAAGGAGCCAGATATGTTTGTGCTGGTTCGAAGGGATGCTAAAGAGCTGGTAAGCAGAGAGTGCTGACCTCAGGACAGAGTGCCATGGTGCAGTTCATTAAGTGTAAGAATATGCATATGTGCCTGCCTTGGTATATGCAAAGAAAGGGACGGTGAGAGAGGGGAACTGGACATTTTTCCCTTAATTCCCTGCCATACTGTTTAATTCTTTTTTAGTGAATGTGCCTACTTCTCTGACTTATTAAAAGGTTTTCCTTCTTGTATTGTCTCTCCCTTAGAAGACAGATGCACATACGGTGGAGCTGCAGAACTCCGAGAGCCGAGTAGCCAAACTAAGAGACGAAGGGGAGAGACTTCATTTACCCTATGTTTTACTCCAGGAGGTTTACAAATTAGAGGTATGCCTGAGGGGAACACATGCACGCAGCACTGTGGTTGGAAGGCGTGAGGCTTTTGTCTTCCACTAAGAGAGTGTAGAGTTGTTCTTCATTGGAATTACCGTCCTGGTTGGGTGACAATGCTTGTGTGCACCTGCTCCTCTCTTTTTCAGGACGTACTTGACAGCATGTGGGGAATCCTGGGAGCCAGGTACACGGAACTCAGCAGCCCTTTCATCACCGAGAACCAGCAAGATGCCCTGCTGCAGGGCATGGTGGAACTAGTTAACATCGGGAAGGAAAAGCTTGTTCAGGACCATTTACAGCAAACCAAAAGTAAAGTTGCTTTACAGGCTCAAATAGAAAATCACAAGGTAAGACCACGGGTCATTTGACCTCTTCATAGACCCATAATCTTACGGCGTTTCTGAATGTGAACAGAAACTATCCATTTTCTTCTTCGGTGAAATATACAGCATTCATGCCTTTAATATACATTTATAAGAGTGCTTGGTGTATACCAGGAACCCTGGTAAACTCTAGGAATAGGATTGTGGGTAAAAACACAGTTCCTTATTTTCATAGAGCTTTCAGCTAATTGAAAAGACAGATATTTATCAATGAATCTTCAAGCAAATTTAAAATTAAAATTCAGACATGTTCTGTGAGAGCGTTTAATACAATAAATTGACTTGGGATAGAAAAGGCTTAAGAACCGTAATCAAAAGGAAAATGTATTATTATATAGTATAATGCTACAATAAATCCTTTCCTTTTTTCATTTAACAAAAACCTCTTGATCGCCAGCTAAAGATATGCAGTAATCAAGGTGGTGATAATAAAAAATGTGTAAGATATCGTCTGTACCTTGAGCAAGCTCGTAGTCTAGGGCCTTTGGAAGGTAAAGCTTAGTCTAAGAAAAATTGGAAGGTAAATATTATATCAAAGATAGAGGGGAAGAGGAGAAAATATTAATTATCTACAGTGTGCCAGGCCCTTTGATAGATGCTTTTATGAGCCTTTCTATGTATCTGTCCTTTTCAAGGCATAGGAGAAGGGATTTGTGCAATATGGGGGTCCTTCGGGATAACTAAAGGAGCCAAGGGACTGTAAATGGACAAGAACCACCTGAAGTAAAGACTTCCTCTTTAAAGGTTCTTGAAGTACAAATATGGGAACCTTTGTGGAACAGAATTCCTGTAAATGCCCATCAGCAAATTTCTTTTATTTAGCTATTTTGTTGAAAAGTTAGATCCAGGGTTTAGGAGCCCTGTCGGTTGAACATGTGGGCTGCTTGGGTTTGCACATCTGTCCATCTAACGTATTGTCTTGAAACTCATCAGCCACGTTGGCATCTGTCATCGTCTTTTTTTTTTGAGAGGTGGGGGCTTGTGTGGCCCAGGCTGGCCTAGAACTCCTGGGCTCTGTCTCAGGCTCCTGAGTAGCTGAGACTACGGGCACATGCCACCATGTCTGGCTGGCACCTATCTTTTTGTAACGTTTTTAAAACTCAAAACAACTGATACAGAAAGATCTAGCTGGAAACTGAAATTGACTAACAATAATGTTTGCCATTTAAAATGGATTATTTTGTGGAAAATATTACTTAAGGATAATATTTCTTCATAATTTGTTAAAATTCTTTTAGTGTTCAAAGATTAAGGGATCCATTTCAGTTTTGTTTTCTCATGTATTTGAACTTTACACGGGTGTCCCGGAATTTTTCGATTATAAAACAAAATCCCTGGATAAAAACTTGAAGTAACTTGGTTTTTCAAGATTTTCACAATTAATAATAAATACTATTTCCATCTTACAGGTTTTTTTTCAGAAGCTTGTTGCTGACATGTTGTTGATCCAAACATACTCTGCCAAAATGTTTCCTTCTTTATTGCAAAAGAGAGAGACATTTTGGGCAGAACAAGTAGCAGAAGTTAAATTACTAGAAGAAAAGTCACGCCAACGTGGCGTGAAGCTGCAGAGTTTGTTGCAGGTATTTGGGTTACTTAAACATTGTACTGAAGCCAGGAATTCCTGATTTTCAGCCACCACCTCCAGGTGTTGAAAACTAGTTATCATTAAGCTGTAGTTAAGTGGGAACACACCAGTGAGGAATGTGGGTGCCTATTTAGTTCTGATTGCTGCTCCCCGAAGGAGAAGGTGGCTGGACTTTCTTATACAGAAATTTGAGATGGTATGCCATATTTCTGCCTTTTAGGTTTATGTATGAATAAGCAAAATTGTAAGGACTTTGAGACCTTGAATGGGATCATGTGGATGAAACAGTTAGTGGTTCAGACACCGTACCCCTTCAGGAAAACAGGCTCAGCTGTTCTGTTGTTAAAATGGATTTGTGAAAATCTTGTCTCAAAGCTAAGAAAAAAATTTGGCATGCATAAAGCTCCATCTCAGTTTTAAGGTTTTCCCCTCTGACTTATTAAACTTTTCACAGCCAATTACTAGCACATAAAGGAAATAAAAAAGAAATATTCAGCTTGATAATGTGATATGGTGTTATTTTATGCTAACAAAATTTATTTTCTACTTAGTGTGTCAAATTGATATTTATAATATTATTTCATGGTATTTAAAAAAAAAAGACTCTATGGGCCCTATAAAAGTGAAGTGACCCACTATGTGAATAGATATGAGAATTAGTGAGGTTGTTTTTCCAGCAGATAATTTTTAGTGTCAGCAGCTTGGCTGTGTAGTGTGCTGGGACCCTGGCTGTGGGCTTCTGTGGAAACAGAGGACAAAGTAAGGCTAAGGCAGTTGTACTGCCCTGGTGAAGTGTGAGCCCACACTCCTCAAACAGGCCCACGTGGCATGGGAGAACAATGTTCGACAGGCTTGGGCTTAGAGCAGGGAGTGCGGGAACAGCCTGTTAAGAGCTTCTGTTGAAAAAGGCTTTAAAAGTTAGCTCTTAGCCTTTCCAAATAAGACAAAGACTCTCACATGGCTCTGAGGTCTCTACAGAGGTGCTAAGAGTATCCTCTAACTTAATTGTATTACTTCCTTAATCATGTTACCACTTTCTCGAGGCAAGCATAAGACACTAATGCCAACTGGATTTCTAAAAACTATGCCCTCAAAGGCAATGGAGTTGTTTCTCATTGGACACAAAGCTCATACTAGGGTGGGACACATCTCTCAGAAACACCCAGAGTCTGTGCTTTAATTTTGTATGGTCTCGGTGTTCGTTTTTGTTTTTATGATTAATTCTGTCATTGTCTAGAACCAGCCTACAAAAGGGCTCCCACTGATTTTTGTGTCCTTAATTCTCTAGAAATGGGAAGAATTTGATGAAAACTATGCGTCTCTTGAAAAGGACCTGGAGATTCTTGTATCTACATTGCCCTCTGTGAGTTTGGTGGAAGAGACAGAGGAAAGATTACTGGAAAGAATTTCATTTTACCAGGTATTTCACTTCCATTTAAGTTGTCCATAGCAATCTGTTTTATTTTGTGTTACTTTGACCAAGTTGCTTGATTTTGAAGGTGAGCGATTTGCATTGAAATGGAATATTGTTCATCACACAGCTCACTATTAGATGTATTCGGGGAGACTGCAGATGTGATTGTGAGCTCATCAGCGTGGCCACATCTGGCTTGAGGTTAAGGACCTTCGTTTGAGTCCTAGTTCCATCATTTACCACTTTTGTGAACTTTAATGACCTGTGTCTTTAAGCCTCAGTTTCTTTATCTGTAGAACGTAGATAATCAAGCCAGTGATACCTATCTCAGGAGGTGGATGTCAGTGGGCTACTGGTATAGAAATGAGCTGAAGAATGGAAAGAATTTCGTAAACTATAGGCCTGTAAACCGATACTTAGTTTTATTACTATAGTGAAGCCCTGATTGGACATAGCCTATGAGACAGACAATAATCTGTTACCTGCCTCCAACATTAAAAAAAGACCTCAGACTTTTAAACTTTTTTTGTATGACTTTTAGTATTGTTTTTATTAGTCTCCGTGTCTATAGTTTTGATGCCATAAAGTAAACCTTAAAATGGTGTTCAAGTGGCATTAAGAACATAACCAACAAGATAAAAACAGATGTTAAATCTTCACAATAGAAACTTGAAACACTTAATTTTGACTTCAAAATATATGTAGTCAGAATCTGAGTTGTGTGGGAAGAGGTAGTTATCAAATACTCAACTTTAAAACTTCAAAAGGAGATTTATTGCCCAAATACACTGGATGGAAAATGAAAGCAGGAAATACTTACAGAGCCCTGCTATTCCTTGGAGGCATGTTAGCCCCTTTCCAGAGGCTGGAGTACTGTATTATACTCTCTAGATGCCCAGAAAACTGCAGTTGGTCTAGTTGCCACTTTATTATATTGAGCCTAACTCTAAGGTAACTCTGGGTCCTCTGGGGTGGGATGGGGGCTTCTGTTTAATTTTTTATTAATCTAGAGATACAGAAGGTACCACCTGAACAGCCAAAAGAATATAGTTGAGAACAGATAGGCCAGGTGTGGTGGCTCATGCCTGTATTCTAGCGCTCTGGAGGCCAAAGCAGGAGGATCAGTTGAGATCAGGAGTTTGAGACCAATCTCAGCAAGAGGGAGACTCCATCTCTAACTGAAAATAGAACAAAATTAGCTGGACAACTAAAAATAGAAAAAATTGGCTGGGTGTTGTGGTTCACGCCTCTGTAGTCCCAGCTACTTGGGAGGCTGAGGCAGGAGGATTGCTTGAGCCCAGGAGTTTGAGGTTG
>CAUYSK010072488.1:0-14262 GCA_963575035.1 Avahi laniger | reverse complement strand
GAAAAAAGATCTGCAGGTATGGATACATGGATGTTCCCCAGTCAGAAAGAAAGAGAAAGAGAGAGGATGGAAGGGAAAAAAGGAAGGAAGAAGGCTGCTGTCTACCATATCTCCCTTCAACAAAGCCCACCAGTCCCACCCTCACAGAGAGCCTCCAATAAACTTTTAATATTTCTTTCCTAGTTTTTTTTTTTTTTTTTTTTGGAGACAGTGTCTAACTCTGTTGCCCGGGCTAGAGTGCCGTGGCATCATCCTAGCTCACAGCAACCTCAAACTCCTGGGCTCAAGCAATCCTCCTGCCTCAGCCTCCCGGGTAGCTGGGACTACAGGCATGCGCCACCATGCCCGGCTAATTTTTTCTATTTTTTTAGTTGTTTGGCTAATTTCTTTCTATTTTTAGTAGAGACAGAGTCTTGCTCTTGCTCAGGCTGGTCTCGCACTCCTGACCTCAAGCGATCCTCCCGCCTCGGCCTCCCAGAGTGCTAGGATTACAGGCGTAAGCCACCGCGCCCAGCATCCAATAAACTTTTTATGCCACACACAAGTATAAACATGAGGTCAGGGATCACCAACATTTGAGAAAAGCCTTAAAAATGAAGTATAAAGACCAGAATAGGCTGGGCACGGTGGCTCATGACTGTAATCCTAGCACTCTGGGAGGCTGAGGCGAGAGGATCACTTGAGCTCAGGAGTTCGAGACCAGCCTGAGCAAGAGCGAGACCCCATCTGTACTAAAAATAGAAAAAATTAGCTGAGCATGGTGGGATGTGCCTGTAGTCCCAGCTACTTGGGAGACTGAGGCAGGAGGATTGCTTGAGCCCAGGAGTTTGAGGTTGCTGTGAGCTAGGCTGACCCCATGGTACTCTAGCCGGGGCAACAGAGTGAGACTCTGTCTCAGGAAAAAAAAAACATAAGAAAAAAGACCAGAATAAAAGTGTAATTAAAAGTATTACTTTGAGAAAAACAGACAGTAGAGGAATGGGATAAAAATTATATAATTAAAAAGAAATTATATCCATGAAACAAGAATAATACACTATTTAAGAGCAACAAAACAAATATTAGAGAATCAAAAAGAGCTTATGAACATTAAAAATATAAAGGCTGAAAAAGAGCCTTTAATGGAATGTTTAAAGATAGAATCTAGGAAATCTCCCAGAAAGCAGAACAAAAAAACAGTGAAATGGACAATTAAAAAGATAAGAAAATTGTAAGGTCAATTAAGAAGGTATAATATAATACGTGGCTAACAGATGTTTCAGAAAGAGAATAGAAAAAATAGGGGAGAAAATTATTAGAAAAAAGTTAAAATATGATTTTTAAGAACTGAAGTATTATAAGTCTATTTATTGACAGAACCTACTAGAATTCAGCACAGTGAATTCTAAAAGCCATAAATTGAGGCAATTATCATTAAATTTCTGGGCTGACCTTTCTAGAGAGCAAAAATAAAATGAAGTGAGCACAGAAAAACTGCTCACACACAAAGGATCAAGAATCAGGATATATGAGATTTTTTAGCAACACTGCTAGCTTGAAGATATTAGAAAAATGCCTTTAAATACTGAATTCTATGCCTACACAACTTACCAATGAAGTTTAAAAGTAGAATAAAATTTAATTTCATAAATGCAAAGTCTCAAACATTGCTTCTCATACACTCTTTCTCAGAAAGATATTGGATGATATCTTTTATTGAAACATGGAAGAACACAGAAAGGGACAGTCTTAAGATTCAGAACACAGGGTAGCCAACAGAAGAGAAGGAAGGTCAGAGAATGATGGCTTTGTAGCAGGCTTAGAGAGTAACTGAACTTCTCTGTTAGCAAAGATCCCGGGATGGGGACATAGAGGGAGAATCCAACTATTCAATTTAAGATCGTGGGAAATTATACTGATAGATTCTTTATGGATGTGGAAAGTATTAGCTATCAGTACAGAAAAAAACCAAGCATTCAGCTCTCCAGGAAAAAAGAATGTACAAGAATGGAAATATAATCATATTAATCTTAGCACATACCTGGCTCCACAGTGAATGATATTCGTATGATCATAATAAGAGAATTACTGAATGATAATTTACTAAGACTGGTGATAAAACTCAATCGGGAAGGTAGAAGGAGGAAGATACTGGTGTTGTGTGGGTAAAAAGTGGAGGAAAGATGAGAAAGAAAGTTAAACCATCATCTGATACAGCAGAAAGGTGACAGTTGTCTAAAACTCGCAAATCAAGAGCTAGCAATATAAACATCAGTGAGGAATGCTTTTGGCTGCTGGTAATGTCAAGGCTGACTAATAGTACTTGAGTAAGTAGGATTTAGTTTTTCTCACATGAAGACAACAATGGGCTGAAAGTTAGCAGCCCTGACTTTGGTCCTGATGCTCAGTGATATCAGTTCTGGCATCTCTAAGATTCTCTTGGCCTTTCCCATGTGGACACAAAATAATCCCTTCAACTCTAGCCACTGCATCTGCCTTTAAGGCGGTAAGAAGGAAGTAGGGGGTTTGCTAGCCTCAGCCATGCCACTTATCAGGAACGGGATGTCAGCATTGACATTAGAAGTCTCCAGCGTACCTTCAGTTTATGGCTCATTGGCCAGGACTGGATCACATGGTCACCCCTGTCTGCAGGGGTGGCTGGGAGAGTGCACATCTAGCTTTTCCAAGCCCTGAGGTGGAAAGGAAAAATTGGAAATGTCTTCTGGGTTAGCCAATCAGCATATTGTTTAGAAATATAAAAGTAAATGGTAGCATTTTTAAAAGGAAGTTCAATTAATGAAAAAGAGTTGCCTCTTAGGAGTGGAACTGCAAAGTGAGAAGGAGTGGATGGATGGATGCATGGATTATAGACCATGCTATTTTCAATGTTATTGCTCAATGTAATTATTTGACTTTTAATACTATATAGTTTTATATGTATATTATATTCACATATATCCATATAGACACAATTTGGATTAAAATAAATTAATTTAAGAAATTAAAGTATAAATTGCAAATGGGCTGTGCTCTTTCTTGCCCAGAGTCTTTGCATTGACAGATCTGTCTCCTTGGAACTCTGCCTTTCTTTCCTCCCTCAGCCAACTAGTTCCCAACCTTCCTTCAGGTCTGCGCTGGACCATCTTCCCCTCAGGGAGAAATGAAGGGAGCCTCCCAGACTGAAGACAGGTATATGCTCCTCTTCTTTATTTTTTCTTTCTTTCTTCCTTCCTTCCTTCCTTCCTTCCTTCCTTCCTTCCTTCCTTCCTTCCTTCCTTCCTTCCTTCCTTTCTTTCTTTCTTTCCTTCCTTCCTTCCTTCTTTTCCTTCCTTCCTTCCTTCCTTCCTTCCTTCCTTCCTTTCTTACAGGGTCTCACTCTGTAGCCCTGGGTAGAGCCAAAGTGCAGCCAGTTAGGAGTGGCTTTACTAAGGCTGAATAACTTCTCTTACACGACAAGAAATCTGGGGACGGAGAACAGAGGAAGGCAATTGCTGGCTAGTATTAGGTCGACAACTCCATAACTCAGAGCCTCAGATAAGTGTCTGTGCACTTACCTGCTTTTCCTGGTAGAAAGTATCATGTTCTTATAGAACTAAGTTTAAAGGCTTGAAGAAGGTAGACAGGGCACTCCCTGCAGGGATGAAAATCTTTCCCAGGAGCACCCATCAGACACTTCCTCTTGTATCTCACTGGCGAGAACTGGACAAATGACCAGTATAGATCAGAAGCTAGAGCCCCTTTCCATGAGATCAAGGAATCACCACTCAATATTTGAACAAAGCAGGCCAGGAGTGGAGGCTCATGCCTGTAATCCTAGCACTTTGGGAGGCAGGGGGATTGCTTGAGGCCAGGAATTCAAGACATGGATTCAGTCATGCCTGAGCAACATGGCATGACTCTGTCTTTACCAAAAATAGAAAAATCAGCCAGGCATGGTGGAGCAAGTCTGTAGTCTCAGCTACTCGGGAGGCTGAGGCAGGAGGATCACCTGAGTCCAGGAATTTGACACAACAGTGACCTATGATGACATCACTGCACTGTAGCCTGGGCAACAGAGCGGGACCCTGTCTCAAAAACAAAAACAAAACAAAGCAAAAAGAACAAATCAGGATGATCTTAGCAAGAAAGAAGTGGGAGACTGGCATTTGGTTATAAAAACCAACAGTGATAACACAATATTAATAGCTCCATAGTACAGATAATAAATTTGACTTTCATTTTGGATAATGTAAGTAGCTGAGGAACAATTCAAATCTAGATCTACCTTTTTCCAAAGCCTGTACTATGCCACCTCCTAGCCTTGACTATGAAGAACAGCTTCACAGAGGAAAAGTATTTTATGCAAAGTCTTGAAGGAAATAACACAAATTGGGTTGAAGGAGAGTACGAGAGGGTGGTTGTGGAGTATTGTATTAATATCACCCTCTTCACTTTCACTCTTGTATGAAAATGTTTTTTATGTATCCCAATGATCATCAGAGCATCTCTCCCTATTTTGAGGATTATTATTATTGCTTTGATGATCTAAATGAACTATAAATAAACTGAGAAGAGATGACATTTACCCAAGGGAAAATGCCAAAATGAGAACCCAGGGACCATGGCTGGGGCTACCGCAGAACAGAATGTTCCTTCTGAGATTTTTAATGAGGCGTGCTTATTATTGATGCCTCAGCATCTTGAAAATGTCTCAACTTGGAAAAGCATATTCAAATTACCTTATATCATGAAACTACCCCTTCCCTATTTGAAAACCTGCAGCAATTCCTCAGTACACACAGGGCAACCTAATTTACCAATTGAGACCCTCCTCGATCTAACCCAGATTGCCTGAATCCATCCCCAGTGGTCTTCCACATAAGGAGACCCAGGCTGTGTGGCCTGGTGTGAGGTCTGCAAGGCTACACAGACTGAAGAGAACTATTCTTGTCCAAAGCTTGGGATCCCCAAGTCATAGGTATGAGCTGAGCCATAAACCATGAATGCAGATTTGGGAAGGTGGGTCTAAAATGTCAGAAAGAGTATTTGGAGGAGGGACCTAAGAACTTAAGTGACCCAAAAAGAGATCTTAAAACTGGACCAGGGATCTAGGGTCTCATGCTGAGACATACGAAGGCATGAAAGCCAATGGGAGCAGTGAGATTCAGACAGTAAAATTCTAGGGCAATCACCTGCACCTTTGCTGATGGGATCATTTGCTTTTATTATCTGCCCTAGTCTGGGTACAGCCCCTCCCTTCCCTGCATGAGGTGGTGTCAGGTCTCCCTAGGTGGTCCTGGCAGAAAGCCCTGACATTTCTCAGGGTACCCTGTAGATATCAGACAGGCCTCTGCGATAATTTCTTGTCCATGCCCTTCTTAGTTCAACAGGTTTTGGGAACAACCAGAGCACGGTTTATTTTTCACTGTGTTTTTTCCCTCTCCAGTTGCAGCACTTTAGGCAGAGATATTCATGGGATGGGGAGTGGGAGGTAACTCAGTCCATGTGTTCCAGCCCAGCAGGTGTGGAATTGTCATGGGCTCAGGCAGTGGGGGCAGACGGCATGTAAAGAAGGGCTTCTGAGGCCATGGCTGGTCCCCATGTAGTAGTTTTCCAGGTTGGAAGAGGGCAAATTTGCCAGGGAAAGAACCCTGTAGTGTTGCCCCATTCTAATGACCTCCTGATTCTTGGGCAGTTGGCCTAAATTGTGAGAGAATATCTTGAAAGTCTCTGAGTGGCCTATTGCTCCTTCTGGCTCTTGCTGGGATGTCAGATGTTAGTGATGCTGTAAGGTCTTGCTACTTACAGTGTAGCCACAGGCCCGCTGCTCTTGAAATAACCTAGGAGCTTGTTAGAAACCCAGAATCTCAGGCTCCACCTCAGAACTCCTGAACCAAATCTGTGTTTTAATGAGATTTATATGCACATTAATGTTTGAAAAGCACTTGTCTAGTGCTTGAAGATACAGCCATCAGTGGAAGCCATAGCTTCTGGGGGTTCAGGGCAAAGAATTATAGTGAATTTTTGTAGATAAATTGTGACCAGTGGACCAAGTGTATTGTTGTAGCAGAGGTTATTCTTCAAAAATCAGTTGGGCTGGGCACGGTGGCTCACACCTGTAATTCCAGCACTTTGGGAGGCCAAGACAGAAGGATTGCTGGAGGCCAGAAGTTTGAGACCAACCTGGGCAACATAGCAAGAGCCTGTCTCTACCAAAAAAAAAAAGAAAAAGGAAAAATTATCTGGGAGTGATGATACATGCCTGTAGTCCCAGCTACTTGGGAGGCTGAGACAGGAGAATCACTTGAGCCCAGGAGTTTGAGGTTGCAGTGAGCTATGATGATGCCACTGCACTCTAGCCAGGGCTACAGAGTGAGACTCTGTCTCAAAATTAATTAATTAATTAAAATAAAAAATTAAAAATCAGTTGGGATTATCAATGGATGAAATTAATGTGGTGAAGGGTTAATGGAAAACTTTAAAATGAGCTATCAGGTGGTCATTACCTAAACCCATTGATCAATTTAGCATCACTAAAAGTAGAACAGCCAGACACTGAGGACCTCCTGAGGAACTACACGACCAAGGCAGTGGCACTATCTTTGAGGTACTAGTCCCCGAAAAATGAAGCTGAGTCTATGGCCTTACCACCCTGAAAGCACCTGATCTTGTCTGATTTTGGAAGCTAAGCTAGGGCTGGGCCTGATTAGTATTTGGATAGGAGACTGCTCAGGAATACCAGGCGCTGTAGGCTTTTATTAAAGAAAAAAAATGGAGCTGAATCTAATCAAGCCTCCAGAGCTAATGTCTGTTTATAGGAAATAAGGGAGCTAGGAAAGCAAGTTGAATGACACTCCAACGAACCAGACAAAAAAAAATCTAGAATGTTGGGAAGCCTATAGGAAACAGAGTTAGTTACTGCAGCAAGGCAGTGGTGTGGGAAAAACGATTGCAGAGGTGGTAGAGGAGAGAAATCGACATTGAAATAGATCTAAAAGGCCAACAACCAAATGTACTCTGTGGACCTGGTTTGGATCTTGATCCGGACAGCTAACAACCAATTGATGCGTGGCTCATGGGTTCCTCATCCCAGCACTTAGGGCCAAGAATGAAAGGACATTAACTTATTTTTCTTAGCTTTACTTTCTAATACTCCCCGTCATTGACTCTGCACCAGCCAGACGGCTCTGCAAATCATATCTTAAATACTTAACTGCATTTCTAGCCGTATTTAAAGCAGTTCAACTTAAATAACTTTAAGACTGATGTAGGAATGACGAGAAAGATGATTGCTCTTTATTCCAGGGATTTTAAAGAAATAGACTCCTTAGGCTTCCACCAGAACCATAAATGGTCCAGAAGGAAGAACCCACAGAAATTATCCTGGAATCCTAGATTTAATCTTCCATTTCTCTCATTGTGTCAGTTGCTGTCACATGTTTTCCGTAGACATGATGTGCTCAAAGTCAGAGTTGTCTGTAACTTTGTGGCATGTAAGGCATGAATTATTAGGTAACCTTCAGCTTTAAGAGTGCCTTTGACATTTCAACAGAAGCAACTCATAAATGGTAACAATTTTAGGAGTTCTGTTTGTATTTGTGAATATGTAAGCATTTTGAAAATGAAACAATGATGTATCAGTTATCTTTTGCTGTGTAACAAAGTACCCCAAAATTTAGGAGCTAAAAACTACCAAGTATTATATTATACCACACAGTTTCCAAGAGTCAGGAATCTGGGAGCAGCTCAGCTAGATGGGTCCAGCACGGGGTCCCTTGGGAAGTTATGATCAAGCTGTCAGCCAGGGCTCTGGTCTCTGAAGGCTAGAGCATCTCCTTCCAAGCTCACTCATGTGGTTGTTCCATGGACTGTTGGACAGAAGCCTCAAATACAGGCCTTGTGAATCTTTCCACAAAGATGTCTGAATATCCTTAAGACGTGACAGCTGGTTTCCCGTAGAACAAGTGACAGAGAGAAAGAGACAGAGAGATCAAAAGAGAAGTCAAGGCATCTTTCATAACCTATCTTGGAAGTGACATACCATCCCTTCTATTGTGTTGTGTTGGTCACACAGACCATGCTTGGTGCAAGGTGAGAGGGAATTATACCAGGAAGGTGGGATCCCTAGGGATTATCCTAAAGGCTGCCTTCCAAATATGGGTAGTTTTCAAAGCTTAAAAAAACTTTGTTTTTAATACAACTCATTAAAACAAAGGGCTTGTAAAAATAAAGTACATGTGAGGATATTGTGTAATATATAGGTGTGTAAGCATCCTCTCAGAATGTCTTAACAGCAGAGTTAAGCAGTTTTAACAGTAGAGAATAGAACGCTCTATAGGTCTCTCATTGTTTGGGATTCTTTAATAATTATATTTTTTTCATAATAAATTAAATTCTTTTTTGTTTTTCCTGGCTGCTTTCATCCCAGACATTTTGGCTTTCTGGTTGAATTAATTTTGTCCTTCTTATTTGGGCTGTCTAGCTGTGTCCTTCAGTTGGGAGGAATTTACCAAATATCCACCAATCTATAAAACCTCAACTGAAACTGAACTTCTCTGATTTAAAAAATAGAATCAGTGAGAATGGGCAGATTAGCAGGGAAAGAAAAGTCAAGGCAAAGGAATAAAAGTCTGAGAGTAGAATTTGCCTTCTTGGAATCTGGGAGAGAGCTCTGATGAGTCACCCGCTGCCTGGGTTGCCCCAGGCAAAATGCAAATGGGTCCTTAGCCAGGATCTACCCACCACCCCCACCCCCTCCTTTCCCTGCTGCAGGCGTCTCAGCCCTTTGAAAGGAAGACAGCTTGTCCCTAAGAGCGGCCCCAACCCTCCGAGCCACAGATTTCTTGACACAGGCAGCCACCCAGGCCAAACAACCTTAGAGGGTCTCTGTTGTCTTTGACGACAGACAAACTGACAGCCCTTGGGGGAGGGGTTGGGGGTAGGGAGGATGCCACCCAAAAATGTACTTTGCTGATACGTTCAGTGATTTTTAAAAAGTGAGACAGTATTTTTAAAGGAAAATTTTACATAAAAATCTGATTTCATCTTCTTTTCAAAAAAACCAGGTGATCCAATAACACTGGACTCACATGGCCATAATGGCCCTAAGCAAAGATAGATGCCTCCTATTTGCACAGTCTCTACCAGGCCCCCCATCTCCATAGTCCTCAAGCTGGGTGCCAACTACCATTTATAATCACTCTTCTACTATTTTTCTAACATTCTTTTTCTGTGCCTATGTCTATCATTAATGGAGAAAAAAGAAAACTAAGAGGACCACCTATTTTAAGAAAATTACAAGAGTTCCTACTGCTCTATGGAAATAAAGAATATAGCTATGTGTTTATCATATAAAGAACAACTGTATCTAAAGAACACACCTTAATTGTCATTAATAGAATCATATTAAGAGCTAGGGTAAATGAAATAATGCACGGTGAAAATGTTACCAAACTGAGGAAGAGGACAGATATTTCAAGACATTTCAAGTTTACGCATGTCAACAAAGTCGGTGAAGTCGCTGCAAAAAAAACGCACTTATGAATTTGATGCCAGGGCATTTAAACCTTTTCCAAATGATAGCTTTATAAAAGTATCTTTTGAACATAGCAAAATTTGTCTTCCCTAACCAGCATTGGGAAACACTGGAACTCAGCATGTTGAAGATAGGGCTGGAAAAATCTTCACGAGCAGTTTGTTGGGGTCTCCAAAGAGGCCCCCCATACGTTACATTCTTTTTTCCCACCTAGGTTCTAAACAAGGTGAGAAACAAAATAAAAATTAAAGATGGAGATGTAAATGTCATCTTTCCAAGTAAGAGAAGTACAGTTGAGGTCTTGACTTAACAGGAGAGCCTAACTGAGCTTCATACTGAACTCCCCACACAGTCCCAGGCTTGCAAACCGCCTATGTGAGAGCAAATCTGTGGCAGATTTTGTTCAAAAGAAGGAAGGAAAGCAAGAAGCCAAAACAAACACGTCTAGTTTATCTTCCCAAATTTCCAAATCAGTTAAGTCACTCTAAAATCACCAGTGATGTATTATATTGATGAGAGTGCAGGTATGAACTCTACCTTCGAGTTAGATCTGTTAAGGAATGGTGTTAATGAGAATTTAAATGTGACCAAAGAATTCTTAGACATGGCAACCGTGACAGGAAAGGATTTGGTTCCACGTGCTGTGCGGTGTAAGCCTACACTGGTCAAACCTATTAAGTGTGACCGCTGACGGCGTTCCTGTGAAAGACGGCGTGAAGGGCAGCCCTGCTTCAAATCCGAATCTGCGGTGGTGTTACGTTCTACCTTCGTGGAACATACAAACGGAAGCTACTGAGTGCAGCACAACGGGGCAACCAAAGCAAAACGTGCCAGTACCGAAACACCTCATTCCGTAAGTATCTTGGGAGTAATCACCCTAAATATAAAACAGGGGCCTACATTTGTACAGAGTTGTTTTCCCTTTTGAAATAGAATTAAACTAATCTCACCCAGAGGATTCAGTGCTAACCTTGAAGTGACACAGCATGAAAGATAAGACCCGACACGGCATTTCAGTGCATAAGAAAAAGTGAACGAACATTCGTCCTAAACAAAAGAGGAGAGACATGCCACCTCCTGTGGGCAGCCTTAGAAGGCCCCTTCTCATGCCTAGAGAATTCTGTAGGGGGATTCCCAGAGCACTTGGAACTTAGGCGTGTATCAGGACTCCAGGTTGCAAGCACAGAAACCCGCTTGGGCTGATCATAGCAGAAATGAATTATTATAAGGATGGAGAGTGTCTCATGGCATCCAGAGACAGACATGCAGTGAGGGCAAAAGGGACCGCTGCCATGGGTGGTCACAGAGCCCGGAGTCCCTCTCTCCACTGACAGTCCTGTTCCTTCTTCTTTCTGGACAACCTTCTTCGCTCTGCTTCTTAGTGTAGTTGATGGGCAGAAGAAGGTGGCTTCCAATCTGACTCTAGTTTTCATGGTTGAGCCACAGGGAGGGAACTCACCAGCTCTCTCTCAGCCGTTCTCTCACCTTTCTCCTCCCTGCCTCTCCTCTCACCTCACCCCCATTCTCAATTCCTAGGAGGAAACAATATGACTGGCCTAGGTGAGAGCAGGTGTTTGTGCTGTGGGCCAGTCCGCTGCTGCCAGGCAGGCAAGACCGTGCAGAAACACACTCTTCCCGCCTCACCGCAGCCAGCACCCCCTGAGGCCACCAATTTAGAAGGGCTGGGCTCATAATCCTCTCGGTGTCCACTAAGTTTATGTGATTTTTCTGCTGGCTTAACACGGAAGAGGGTTGGGGGGGAAGAGGGGAAAGAGAGAGAGAGAGAGGTACTTTGAAGCAAGATATTGCATCTTACTCCTTTTTCTGTTTTCCGTACCTAGCTTAGTGGCCTTAGGTTAGTTAGCTGGTGAAGGGAATAAATATGTATTACAGATGTTTGCTGCATGATTGACTACGAAGATGCACAGACCCAGGCTGTGCTTCCCAGGCAAAACATACACGTGCACTTATGCACACATGTGCATACATGCACACAAACACACACATACTGCTGTGAACGGCACCCCTCAGGATTTCTTAGTTATAATCAGAAAAAATTAGCTCTAGCTACTTTAACCAGAAATGGATTTCAGTGGAAGGGTATGGACAGCCGGCAGAATGAAAGAGAAATCTGATTATCTGGGCTTAAGAGAGACAGGAACTGGGGCTGTTCCTCCAGCTCTCAGTTGTGGGGATGAGTGGATGGGCGGCGCAGGTCACTGTCACTCCATTTTCTACCCCTGGTTCCAGACTCAGATCCTGGGAGAAGGCATCTGACGGGTGTAGCTTTGAGCCAGTAGCCCCATTCATCCCACCCTGGCGCATTTACTGAGAGTCCCACTACATGGCATCCATGGGACAAGGGTAGGCCCCCACATCAAGGCTGGGAGGAGGGATGTAGTCCCTGTGGGCAAAGGTAACAGAGCCACTGCAGGAACCCTTCACACTACGGGACTGCTGTGCCTATGGCCAGGTGTGGACGGGAAGCGAGCTGGCTGCCGCCTGCCTCGGTTTATCCTGCCAGCCAGGAAACAGCTGGGAAGCTTCTGACACAGGTACCCAGGAAAGACCAAGACCTCCCCAGCCTCGGCACCCTGCTGGCCCTCCCCCCTCCCTCCAGCAATGCTGCCTGACGTATATTTCCTTGTACCGAACACTCCGAAATTAGAGATCTGCATGGGAGTCCTGGACTAGCACAGCTTGGGTTAACAGTTTGACTTATCCCTAATCAGCCTTTGGCACGTTCCAAATCAGGAAAACCAAAAGGAAAAAAGCCAATGGGTGGGGGCACGGAGGTGCGGCAGCGGGGGAAGACCTGCTGGTGTTTAGTTAAAGCTTTCATCAACTTCAGCCGTGGGTTACTCAGCTGAGGATCTGGGGTAGATCCTGAAAAGTATGTGGAACTAGCAGATGCCCTTGGGAGTCTCTCCAGTCCTCCAGATTTGGAGATTCTCCAGCTGAGTGATCTTATCTCCAATGGAGGGAGGTAAAGTCCACACGGTGTTCATTTCCAGGCCTCCATCTCCTGGGCCGAGGCGCCCGTCTGGGGTGACGCACTGGCTGCCTCAGCGCCCACCGCTGCGCCGGAACGCACGCCTGCGGCTCGGGGAAGAGTCCACCAGGCCCTCGCAACGCCAGCTGAGTGCAGAGTGCTTTTTACTCTAAAAATCTTGACTTGTTGGAGCCTTTCTAAAGCATTCAGTTGAGTTTGCACAGAAAGAACAATTCTCTTTGTTTTCACACTCATATTTCCTTTGTTTATGTAACAGTCAAGTAGATCACTTACATTCTAAGGGGCACGATCAGCTATGGTGACAAACACAGCTGAGCCTTGGTGTGGGTGCCCCTCAACCCAGGGAACTGGGGTCTCTTCAGCCCTGTGGCTCCCTGTGTGGGAACATTTTACAGAGCGGGTGTGGCAAGTTGCCTATTACACGGAAATATTGACTACAGCTGACTCCAGTTTATATGTTTATGGGTGATATTTTTGAGTGTTACTTTTTTTTCCTCAGGGTTCCAATTAACCCATAGAAATTTACTATCTTAATGATTTTTTTCTTTTCAGAGATGAGGTCTTGCTATGTTGCCCAGGCTGATCTAGAATTCCTGGGCTCAAGCAGTCCTCCTGTGTAGCTGGCACTACAGGCAGAGTCCCTGCTCCTGGCAATTATTTTTATAATCAAAGGAAAATGTGTGTTTTTAAAGACTTATTTGCACATTATTTACCCACCAATTCAAATATATTTTTGGCCTTTGTTAGGAATATACCAAAGACAATTTTCAAGGAATTTGTTGATAAGAGAGACTTAGAACAAGGAAAAAAAAATCCACTTTTGATAATGGTAGATAGAAGAGATTTTATAGATTTTTGGAGCACCTTTATGGATTTACCCTGCATTGTAAGCAAACCTCTAGAGACAAATTGAAATTGGGGTGAGAATTAGCCATTGTAAAATCTTCCTTAAGTGGGCCAATGAAGACAGGATATTTTTAAGTTACCTTATTTAGCACCATGTGTTTTTCTATTTCTGAACTTTTTTACTCTAAATATAATAGAATTCATTTCAATAATCACTGTTGAAAGAAAGAATACCTAACTACCCGTGAAATTTTTGTTTCAAGTTATTTTCTGCTGTAGATCTTCAAATCATTTAAAAGTCTTGCCCATTTTAGCCTCAAAACAGCATTCAGAATAGGCCAGGAAGATGTTATTGTTCCAATAAGTTCCTCGTGGAGACAGCCAGCCTGTCAGTGGGAACGCCCACCTCCTCTGTGCCAAGCAGTTTTTCCAGAGACAAGCTGGCTGTGTCCAGTGAGGGACACCTGTACCCTGGGGAAGGATTAACACATTCCCCAGAGATAAGCAAGCTCTCACTAACTAGACTTACTCTGTGGATTGCTAAGGACTGCAAAGAAATGCTAAAGTCATTTATGTGGATGATTTTTGCTTCTTTATGCGTGTATGTGTGTTTAATTCATTTATTTTTTTTATTTTTTTTTATTTCAGCATATTATGGGGGTACAAATGTTTAGGTTACATATATTGCCTTTGATTAATAAAATGTGTGGTATATGTATACTACGGAGTTCTACTCGGCCACAAAAAAACAATGGTGATATGTATGTGTGGTTTTTTTTTTTTTTTTTGAGACAGAGTCTCACTCTCTTGCCTGGGGCGAGTGCCGTGGCATCAGCCTAGCTCACAGCAACCTCAAACTCCTGGGCTCCAGCAATCCTACTGTCTCAGCCTCCCAAGTAGCTGGGACTAC
>CAUYSK010072487.1:0-13996 GCA_963575035.1 Avahi laniger | reverse complement strand
TAAGAGACTCTGAGCCGGAGAGTCTGGTTAAACCATGCTCAGTCCTGACCACAGAAATTGTGAGATAATAAAAATCATTTGGCTGTTTAAAAATACTACATGTGGGGGTAATTTGTTACACAGCAATATTGGCAATATTTGCATTAGCCAATAACAGCATCGGCTAATACACTTGATCAGAAGTACCTTATGTGGAGGACACATCAAAAATTGCATGAAGGCCAGGTGTGGTGGCTCGCACCTGTAATCCTAGCACTCTGGGAGGCTGTCGTGGGAGCATTGCTTGAGCTCAGGAGTTCGAGACCATCCTGACCAAGAGCGATACCCTGTCTCTAGTGAAAATAGAAAGAAATTGGCCAAACAACTAAAAATAGAAAAAATTAGCCGGGCATGGTGGTGCATGCCTGTAGTCCCAGCTACTTGGGAGGCTGAGGCAGGAGGATCACTTGAGCCCAGGAGTTTGAGGTTGCTGTGAGCTAGGCTGACGCCACAGCACTCTAGCCCAGGCAACAGAGTGAGACTGTGTCTCAAAAAAAAAAAAAATTTCATGAAATAATGCTACTTATTGCTGAGCTGGAGACAAACTCAATTTAAAGAGAAATTTATAGTAGAAAAATCTTGCAGAAGCCGACATATCTTTTTAACAGAGCTGTGACTACAAACCTGGTGGTAAGGAATTTTGCCACAGTCCTTAGCAGATCACCAAGAATTTCCTAATAAAAAAATATTATATATTTTTGTTTTTCACATGATGCTTTTGGAAACATGACTCTTTTCAAGGAAGTGGGTATGCATTGATGAATCAGATTTTTTTGTCAACAGAATTGTCAAAATATTTATGAGTTTAAATCTCACAATGTTTAGGAAAAATGGACTTTCTCCATTTTCAGCTAACACACGTTTTTGATCCGTAGTAGCACAGTATAGTGATCAATAGTATAAACTCTGAACCCAGACTATGTAGGTTCCAATCTTGACTTCATGACTTACTAACTCTGTAACTTTGGGAAGTTCATTAATCTCTTTTTACCTCAGTTTCTCCATCTGGAGAATGGGAGTAATAGTGGTATCTACCTCATCGGGATTTTATGAGAATGGCATGATTAATAAGGATAAAGCAATTAGAATAGTGTGAAGCATACGGTTGGTGCTGAGTATTTGCATGCTGGGAGGGGGCCAGCATTGACTGAACCGGTTTGAAATATATACCCTAGGAACATGGCCCACGCTGTGCAAGTTAGTGTGGCAAACACTCCCCCTCCAAATGCCGGGCAGACTAAGACCTAATAGTTTACACAGGATATAAGCCAGGCTTCATCTGATTCAAACTGTTGGAGAAAATGTGGTGGCGAGTACTTTCAGTGGTTACCGGGTATGTGTTCTTTTCTGTGCAATGCTTTTCAGTCCTACACCATCACAAAGGCCACTGCCAGTATTAAGAGGGGACTCTGAAGGACTCAGTGTCCCCTTCCCCTACCTCTGTTGACTAACCATCCTCTGGGAAGAAGAGCCTGGGGGAGCCAGGGCAGGGGCGCAGCTGCTCCCTGCTCTGTATGACGCCCCTCAGTGCCCCGAGTGTGTGCAGAGGAGCCACAGAGCTGATCTGGGGAACCTGAGCGTGGAGGCACCGGTGTCTCTCGCCCCATCTGTAGCCCTGGGAAGAGCACATTTCATAGAACTCCCCAAGCACCATGGAAAGGGCTGCCAGCGTAGGTGGCGGGGGAGGGCCATCAGGGGAGAGAGGCCTGGGGTAGTGCGGAGCGGCGGGGGAGAAGGGCGAGATATTTTCCACACCTTCAAGAGCGGTCTGGAGGGGCTGAGAAAGAGGACCAAGGCATCTAAAGGGTCCAGTGCAGAAAGGAGCCACAGTGCTGCAAAGGCCGGGAGAGCCACCTTGTATTTTCCGCTGGTTTGGTCTTGAGGTCCCTCTCAGGGAAGCGGCCATAAGCTCCAGCCCCACCCTGCTGGGGCTCCAGGGGATTTGGTCACCAATGTTTGCAATGTGCCTTTTAGGGGCTACTTCTCTACCCTGGTGGATGACCTAATGCCTGTGTGCAGCCCACGACCAGGCGTCCCTCTCACAGGAAACTTTTTATACCAGCGGTCGCCCTTGTGGCTCTTGTCTGACCTGTGTCTAGTCTATTCCTGCCAAGACGGCCACTCTCTAGGAAAGCCCTGACTGGGACAGGAGTTAGGTTCAGGTGTGTGGCTCAGTGAGACATAGAGAAAGCAACTTAACAAAACCCATGAGATAACAGAAGCAGTGTATTACTCACAGGTCCCAGGGAGAAGAGGGGAAGCGGACAGCTGTCTGGACATGCACACTTATCCAGCACGTGGGGAGCAATAGCGAGAGGGAGGGCCTGTGGGCCTTGGGGTTCAGGGTGTTACCTAGGTGTGTTTCCTGCAGGGACTTCTAGTCAGCGGGCTTACAGCAAGCAGGCGTAAGGTCCCTGGAGTCAAGCTGTGACTGAGAGGTCATCACTGCAGCATGTCTACATAGTATGTGTGCAGTGCAGGGGTCAGCGGGCAGATTAAGTAGGTTGTATAGAGCTGTCCCGTGATGGGGTTGTCACCATACAGGAAGTGGGTTATCAGGCAAACATCTGGATTGACCACACTGAGGAACTGGAAGGAGGCAGAGAACTGGAAACTGTGTCAGGAGTGACTAAGCCTCGCTTCTGGTATGGAAAGTCCAACTTATATTCAGAATGGATGCTGAGGCAACATGAAATTCCAGGAATTCACTACACACCTCCTGTCCCATGGCCACATCTTCATAGGGTTTAAGACGATCTCCCCCTGGATCCAGGTATGACTCTGAGAAGAAGTGGGAAAACCCCAGATTGACTGAAAACATCCTAAATTGACAGTTTCACCCAAATTGACTACTATTAAGTTTTCAGACAAAGGCAGAGTGAAGGCTGCAGATAGAAGTTAAATCTAGTTATGAAGAGACAAGGTTATGTTTCTGCACACCTAAGTTTGTATTCTGTACAATAAACTTGCAGGCTTTACTTAGTCATGCTCATACAAGTTGACAGATGGCTTGAAAAACCATGAAATTTTCATTATCTCAGAGGTTAAAAAAATTCAAATTAGCATTTCTTCACTAGTTCTGTTTTCATCCCGTGTGGATTTGGTGCAAGGCTGGGTCAGTGGCTATTTCCCTGAAGTATCATCAGCATTTCTAAACACACATTTCCACCCAAAAACTGATCTCATCTACTGGAATGATTTCTCTCGAGCTAACATTGGTATTCATGAAATATAAAGTGTTAGTCATAAATGTAGCTGCTCCTTGCAGGGCAAAATTCAGTAGTTGTGTGCAAGTCAAAATTAATTCTTCAAATTTTACTTCCAGTTATTTCACTTTTACTCCTAGTAGCAGAATTATTTTACATATTTTAATCAAGGAAAATTTTTATCTTTACCTTCACTTTCCATATCCTCAGAATCTTAAAATATAACAGAGGAGCTCTACTGGAGACAGAGCAGGTGGATTATTTTTAACAGGGGATAGCTTGAGAGCTCAAAGTAGCCTTTCATTCTTCCAGTTAACTAACATTCAGTGCACCTGCTACGTCTAGGCACTATGTCCTATTGGAGGTCCAAAAACGAATAAAACATGGACTCTACCTTCAAGAGCTCTACAGAAAAGTAAGCCTCAAAATAAATTCCATCAGACACAAAATATTTGAATAAGTGGGGAGACACACATGATCTTGGAAAGTATTAGTTTTCCTCAAGTTTGTCTTAAAATTTAACCCCTTTTCCACCTAAATCCAAACTAAACTTGACCTCTACAAAATGACTCTAGAGTTTAACTAGAAAAGAAATATGTGAGAATGTTAAGGACATTTTGGAGAAAGAAGAAGAGGAGAATTTTCCTTGTAGATAAGAAGGCATGTAGTCCAGCTGTAATTATTAAAACAAGTATGAAAGCAGAAGAGACAGTTAAATGAAAAAGGATAAAGTTTAAAACATGATGCAAGAAGATATAAAAATTATAATAGTATTACTTTGCCTTTGCAATTAGCGGTTTGATTTCCAGCCAGAAATGATGGATTGCTCAACAAATGCAGTTGGAGCCACTGACTAACCATTTGTGAAAACTAAAATAAAATTGAGATTTCTATTTTATACTTAAATTCCATACAGACTAACGATTAAATGTAAGAACTAAAATCATGGAAGAACTGGAGGAAAATGTAGGTGGATATTTTTATAATCGTGGGATGAGAAAGACTTCTCTAAACATGACAGCAAAGGTGCAGCCTTCGTGGTTCAGCTTGGATGATACTGCCCGTCTTCCAAAGCGGCTGTTCCAACTTACAGTGGATGTGGAGAGTTCCAGTTGCTCCATATTCTTGCCAACAACTGGTGTCATTGGTTTAAAAATTTTTTACACGTTTTGGTAGTTGTGAGGTAGCATCTCATTGTGGTTTTAATTTCTATTTCCCCAATGATTAATAACGTTGAGGACATTTTCTTTGCTTATAAATATACGTATATTTTTGCTTGTTTTTTCACCCCATCCCTCCAAATATGCATACGTTTTTAACCCAGCAATTTCACTTCTAGGACTTTACCCCGAAGAAATACTTGTAAAAAAAAATCACTCACACACACACACGTATACAAATCGGAAATATCAATTGTATTTTGGTGAACTATATTTTTGGTGCATTCATACTGGGAAATATTATGGGTTTTTCTGTGTGCGTGTGGTTTGCTTGTGGCCTTTAATAAACTAAAACACTTTGGATTTCACAAGTTTCACGGTTGACTGTCACAAGACTTGCATCTCACCAGTTAGCCATACGTGGGTTGACACTGAAATGCAGCGCTGACGCCTGTCCGCACAGGGGAAATCTAGGAACCGTCTATCTGGGCGAAGCGGGAGGCGTGCAGCCGCAGAATCCTCTCTCCACCCACTCGGCCCGCGTGGACGCCCGCCCTCCCTAAGCGGAGCAGACCCACACGCCCAGAAGACCCCAGAGGTGACTCTCCTCGGAGCCCCTGCTCCGGACGCTCACCGCCTCCGCCGTGAAAAGCTCCTTCGTGATTCCTCTGTGTGGCCCTTCGGGCATCTTCTCGGCCGGGACCATGAGGAGGGCTGTCCCCTCGGCTCCGCAGCTCCGGCCTCCTGCGCGCCCCTCCCGCCATCAGCACCCACCCGCGCGGCCTGTCAAGGTTGCCTAATGTAACCTCCATCTACGTCTCGGCGGTGCTTACCCCTAGTAATAGAACCACAGGTGATTTTTTAAATGTTCTTAGCTTTTATTTTCTGAATTTTTCACAATGAGCATACATTTCTTTTATATTTGGAAGAAATGGCAAAAAATACTTCTATTTTATTTTGGAACAAATAGAAATAAAAAATGTAATCTCAAGTAACCTGACAGAATGCCCAGAATTCAATCACAAGCAATGTTATTCGGGCGTCAGTGAGTTCCTCATTTACAATAAAATGCAAGAGGTAAGATGGGCGCAGGGGCGCACCTGTGGTCCCGGCTACGGCTACGTGGGAGGCTGGGGCGGGAGGATTGCTTGAGCCAGGGGTTCCAGGCTGCAGTGAGCTGTGGTGTACCCAGTGCCCATCTGTCTCTGAATCCTATTCCGTCTCTACAGAGAACCAGGGCTTCTTGGAAGAATGGCTGAATTCAGGGCTGGGCCAGGGAAAGAACAAGATGAACCAGGAACCCAGGAACATCTCAATGTGTTAGAAAGTGAGAACGTGGGGCTTGGGGGAGAGGAAGAAAAGGAGAAGGAAAAGGAAAAAGATGAGACATGTCAGAAAGACAGAAGCTAGTTTGAAGGGGAGCCCGCTGGCCAAGTCCGGAATAATTTTTGATCTTAAAATAAATCGGGAGAGTAAAGGATTATAACTCATTGAGTAAAATAGGAATCTACCAAATTCAGGCTGATAATGAACAGGTAAATAAGCAGACGGGGTGGGTGAGGGAGGGCTTTTCCTCACAGTGAGATGCAGATTGGTAAGTGTGGACGGAGCGATGGCTCTGAAAAGTCGTCACAGTAAAAAATGATTTGGGCAAGAAATAGCAATGACTACTAAATCTAGGCAGGCAAAGATTGATGAGGGACAGGATATTTACTCAATCCTAGCCTGTCTCTCCACAGATTGCTTGTTAGTTGCAAGGGAAAAGTAGTAACTATATGGTGGAGAAACCAGACAACACCGGGATCAGGTGATCGAAATTGACCAGCGTGGGTAGATTGACATGGTGTGTCCCCACCCTGTCAGATACCCAGAGAAGAACATCACAACTTTTTTCATATTTTTGTGGGAGACCCCAAACCTGAATCAAGTCACGAGGAAACACTAGGCAAGCCCAACCAAAGAACATTCTATAAAGTAACTGAACTGTATTCTTTAAACATATCAATGTCGTGAAAGAGAAACTCTGAAGAACTGTCCCAGATTAAAGAAACATGGCAATTTAATGCAGATGTGATCCTTGATCGAAGCTTATACTGGGAGGGGGGAATGTTATAAAGAACTTTATTGGTATAATTGACAAAATTGTAATATAGATAGTAGAGTAGATAAAAGTATGTATCGAGGTTAAATTTTCTGATTTGATAACCATGTTGTGGTTACGTAAGAAAATACACTTGTTCTTAGGAATTGCACCCTGAGGTATTAAGATTATAAAAATCTTAATCTGCCCCAAGCTGGTCAATTTTGATCCCCCGATCCCGGTGCTGTCTCGTTTCTCCACTGCATGACCTTTACAACCTCAAATGGTTCAGAAAAAATAAATAATTACAGAGGGAGAGGAGGAGCGAGAATAATCAAATGAATGTGGCAAAATGTAAAAAAATTGGTTATTCCAAATAACGACTATACAGGGGTTCTCTGTTATTTTTGCAACTTTCTTTTATGTTTGAAATTATTAAAATAAAAGGTTTAAAAAGGCACATAGTCATAGTCATGAGTTGGTATGAATTATTTTATCCCAAATACATACACATAAACACACGCGTGTGCATGCACACGCACTCTTAACTGAGATACTCCCGTGGAAATGATTTCTCTGGGGAAGGGGAAGAAGAAAAGGGATGATGCGGGAGCACCGTGAGCATGTTTGTCCATCCTCTTGCTTAATGGGAGAGCACAAGGAGAGAGGCCGATGACAATTGAGGGTTTCAGAAATGGAAGATGACGTGCTGTAACAGGACACATCCTCTTGTTACTCTGTACTCCTGATGAAATGCTAAGTGCAGTGGAGAGACCACAGGGGCTGGTCCACACTGGCACCTCATCTTCTTTGTTTTAGTCATTAATTCCATCAGCTGAAGAACTGATTCCTTTAATCTCATTTTTCTAGGTCTTAATTCCATATCATGAGCTCCTGTCTAGAGGTCCAACTTTTAGTTCAAATTCCAATGGTCTTTATAAGCTTATTTTTTCTATTGTAAACAAACAAAAAAAACTCCTTTATTTTTAAAGCAAAACAATTTGAAAAATGCCTATCAATAAACAAGGCTGGGCGCAGTGACTCACGCCTGTAATCCTAGCACTCTGGGAGGCCAAAGCGGAAGGATCTCTTGAGCTCAGGAGTTCTAGATTAGCCTGAGCAAGAGTGAGACTCCTTTTCTACTAAAGATAGAAAAAATTAGCTGGGAATTGTGTTGTGCACCTATAGTCCCAGCTACTCGGGAGGCTGAGGCAGGAGGATCACTTGAGCCCAGGAGTTTGAGGTTGCTGTGAGCTAGGCTGATGCCACGGCACTCTAGCCCGGGCAACAGAGCAAGACTGTCTCAAGAAATAAATAAATAAAAATAAAAAATAAATAAACTAACAAATAAACCACCATTGAAAAGGAACTTTTCTCATGAGAAACCAAGGGGAGATGTCAGTGGTAATTGGAATGAGATTGTCAGCCCCCATCCTCTAAGAGTTATGGTTAAGGATGGGGGCACATCTCAGAATTACGGGTGTGTCCTTAACGTAGCTGAAAGAACCACCATGGTTTTACTAACATGACAGATGTAATACAATTCAGCATATGAGGCCCATCTGACAAGGGTTTATTTATATTTAACTTTGCCTTTGTAACCTGTCACTGGTCTGGCCTTTGTAAAAGGCAAAACCTCTCATGCCTGTAATCCCAGTAACTCAGGAGGCTGAGGCGGGAGGATCACTTGAGGCCAGGAGTTTGCGACCAGCCTGGGAAACACAGCAAGATTGCATCTCCAAAAAAAGTATTAACTTTGCCCAAAGAACTAAAAATAAAGGCAAACCTATTGCAAGGCCATTTTTATTAAGAAACTCCGGGAGAGTGAAACCGTGTCCTAATTGTTCATCTTAAATTCTAGGTCTCAGTTAACCTTACCTTCTGAAGCTTATTTTTCCTGCCATTGGAGTTTTCTCTTTCCTTAGTGAGTATTCATTCTAGAGTTCCTTGGGAGAAGTCATTAAAAAACAGTTAAAGGCAAAGGAAAAAAGGATGTCAGAAAGTACATATCACGTCAGTTGGAGGAAACCAGGCAATGAGCTGCTTTGTTCGTCAGTTCGTATTTAACTTACGACACGGAATCTATCTCAAAAAAACACTCAGCACACAGATGTTTGCAGAAGGGAGTTTATGGCAGTACTGTTGGAATAGTGAACATTTAGAAATCAATTAAATGCCCATCATTACAGATCCGACTAAGCACATTTTTTGTTCACCTGTGAAATACTTTGCAGCCATTAGAAAGAGTGAGGTATCCTCTGAAGCAGGTTAGAGAAAATATTTAAACATTTTAAAATATTTTTAAAAAAAGAGTGAGGTAGAGGTAAATGTACCTACATGGGGAGATCCCCAAGACACAGTTAAGTGGAAAAACAACTCGCAGAACAATGTATGCGGCATGATCCTTTTACAATAGAAATCCGTACTACGCATGTGCACGTGTGTGCGTGCAAACGCGCAGAATGAGGACGCCAGATCAGGCACCAATCTCCAGTCCTGGTGACCTTGAAGAAAGGATGTGATGTCGGTGAGGATGACAGGTGACTTTTACATTATGGTTCGCTTTCTAGAATTGATTCTTGCTTGAATCTTTTACAATAAGAATGTGTTCATGGTACTTGGGTAATTTGGGGGAGATCATTTGATGGATATTATCCCTCCTGAAAACAAGAAGTGCCAAGTTCATAATGACATGTTGAGTTCCTTGTGTGAGTAGCTGTTTGGCATCTGACCTCATCCCATCCCCCTTCAAGAGCTAAGAAGCCAAGAGGGATGATTTCTGTGACGACTCCTTAAATTCATGCTTCTCAGGTCACTGAACTAGTTTGACTTTTTTTTCCCTACCCTAACCACAGGAGGGTTCTCGCCCTGTCTCTCCTCCGGCCTGCAGCAGGTGCGACAGAGAGGAAGCCAGCACTCTGCTTCTTTAGAGGGGACGGAGCAGAAAACCAGTCAGGAAATTCCCTGTTGGCTAGGGATGGTGGCCATGGGCAGCTGTCACTCTTTACTGATAGAGCACATTTATAGAAATGAAACTAAATAAAGTATGGCGATAGTTGGAGAGGGAGACGTTTGGGTTGGCACTGGGGCAAAGTGAGCGAGCAAATGGATTCAATGTGTGTGGGGGGAAGAAGAAAAAGAAGAGCAAATAGGCAAATCTGTAGCGACAGAAAGTAGATTAGTGTTTGCTGAAGGGAAACGACTGCTAGTGGGTGTGTATTTTTTGGAAGGGATGATGAAAATGTTCTCAGATTGATTACGGTGATGGTTGCGCAACTTTGTGAATATACTAAAAACCATTTGTGCAATTTAAATAGGTGAATCATATGGCATATGAATTAAATATCAAGAGTTGATATTCTGAAAATGTAAATCTAAAACTGAATATAAATAAAATGCATATATATGTAGATTTTTCTTTTAAATTCATGCTGCATAGAAAAAACTAATACACCGTCTACATGTCCACCACTGAATGCCTAGTGTAACTCCCAAATCATGTAACTTCTTTTGTTAGTTTCTCCTTAATCTTCCAGGGCATTTTAAATGCATATATAAGCAAATATGAATATATGTTCTCTCATTCTTCCCTTTCTTACAAAAAAGGTAGCGTATTATAGAAACTGTTCTGCTCTTTGTATTTTTCTATACAATATATGTTAGAGATTGTTCCACATTAGCACACAGACGCTTTCTCATTCATTTTCATAGTTCACGGTCTTCCATTCTGTGGATGTTCTACAGCTTATTTAGCCAGTCTTCCATTGATGAACCTAAGGGTTATTTTCGATCTTTTACTTTTACAAACAATGCTACAATAGCATCCATGTACATATGTCATTTCATACACTGACAGATCAGTCTGGAAGATAAATTCACAGAAGTGGAGTTGCTAGATCAAAGGGTAATACATTCATGATTTTGATAGATATTACCAAATTGCCCTCCATTTTGCACTCCCACCAGTAATGTGTAACAGTCCTGATTTCCCCATACTTTTGCCTATGTTATGTTGCCAAACTTGTCAATCTAATTGGACAAATGGCATTCTCAGCATAGTTCTAATGTTTTCTTTTATTATGAATTAAGTCAAGCATTTTTTCATATTTAAGAGTAAATTGTATTTATTTTTCTGTAAACAATCTGTTAATGTTTTGTGCCCATTTTTTTTCCATTTGCCACATGGCTTGGCTTTGTGATTTTTTTTCCATGCAGGTGATCTTAATTTTTATGAAATCACATTTGTCAATGTTTTCTTTTATGGTTCTGGATTTTGGACGATGGTAAGAAAGGCTTCTCATCTCCAGGGTTATAAAAGAATCCACCCAGTGTTCTTCTGGTACTTTTATAGTTTATTTACTAGGTGCTTTGAAATATTTATCAAAATAAAAGGTTGAAAGAAAAAGGAAACCAGCTAGCAATATTTAAGATGGAACACTTATTAAGAATCGATCTAGGGCTGGGCGCGGTGGCTCATGCCTGTAATCCTAGCACTCTGGGAGGCCGAGGCGGGTGGATCGCTCAAGGTCAGGAGTTTGAGACCAGCCTGAGCAAAATTTCTTTCTACTAAAAATAGAAAGAAATTATTTGAACAACTAAAAATCTATATAGAAAAAAATTAGCCGGGCATGGTGGCGCATGTCTGTAGTCCCAGCTACTCGGGGGGCTGAGGCAGTAGGATTGCTCGAGCCCAGGAGTTTGAGGTTGCTGTGAGCTAGGCTGACACCACGGTACTCTACTCCAGGCAACAGAGTGAGACTCTGTCTAAAAAAAAAAAAAAAAAAAAAAAAGAATAGATCTAGCAAGCCAGGTGCAGTGGCTGGTGCCCGTGGTTTCAGCTACTCAGGAGGCTGAGACAGGAGAATCACTTGAGCCCAGGAGTTCAAGGCTGCAGTGACCTGTGATTTCACCTGTGAATAGCCACTACACTCCAGCCTGGGCAACATAGTGAGACCCTATCTCTAAATCAATCATTCAATCAATCTAGCAATATTTAAGACTAGCATGCAAAGACATCCGTAGAAACTAGGCGATTGTATATAAGTAAAGATTAACTACTTTTAACAATAATAAACATTAAATGCCATTGTATCTTTAACCAGTTAAAATGTTCTCTTGTATATCAGGATTGATATTTTGTAATATCTATCAGGGAAATCTTGAAGTTCTCAGGTTTGAACTTTGTGCAGTTCTAGAAAGGAAAAGAGGTGGGGTCTATTTTCCCATTCATCGAATCTGGACACACTTTGGGCTTATTTTGACAGATAGAATGTGGCACAAGTAGCGCTGTACAACTGAGTCTTGCAGCTCCTCTTCCTCTTGGGAGCCAGATGGCATTTGAAAAAAAACTGGGCCAGCCTGCCAGAGACACGTGGAATATACGGCCTGCAGCAATTCCCACTTGTGTGAGTGAGGCCACATTAAACCAATCAGCTCAACTCAAGCTGCCGTGTGACTACGGCCAAATGAGTGACCCCATGAGAGCCCAGGAGAAGAACAGCCCAGCTGAGTCCAGCCCGAATTGCTGAACCACAGAATAACAAGCAAATAAAACAGTTGCTGTTTAAGCCACCGTTTGAGGGTATGGTTTGTTATACAGCAATAAATAACCACACAAGTGTTTTTTGGGGGGAGTTACCAATAAAGAAAAAAATAATCTAAAATAATGAAAGATAGGTTAGCTTTTGTTCGCTGATCTGTTCATTCACATACTCTCCATCCCCATGCAGAAAGGATTCAAGGCGGCTACAGTGGGCAGACTCTAGGGTGACCCCTGCCTTAATGATCCCTGTCTTCTGGTGTTCACTCGAGTATGGGACAGCGTGTTTCTGACCCACGGAATGTGGCGACAGGGATGGGATGTCATTCCCGTGGTTATGTTGCATTCTTTAAAACCCCACAGTGCCAGGAGATTCACTCTAGGGGTTCTCCTTGCCGGCTCGAGGAGTAAGCAGCCATACTGGGAAAGCTACCGTCAGCTTCTAGAAGCTGAGGGCGGCCTCCGGCAACAGTCACCAAGAAACAGAAGCCCTCAGTTCTACAACCACAAGAAAATGCGTTCTGCCAATAACCTATGGAAGCTTGGAAGGCAATCGTCTCCCAGCTGCGTCTCCAGATGAGAATGCAGTTCAGCCTGCGAGTCCCAGGGCAGAGGATCCAGGGCGCCGTGCAGGACGCCTGGCCCGCAGAAGCTGTGGGATGGGACGCGGGTCCTACTGGGAGCGCAGGACAGACCACTAGTACAGTTAGTTGCTCAGGGAGTGTAGGCATCCAATCCTTCGACAGGAAAGCAACGTTTATTCCTAAAAGAAAAAAAAAAGTGTGGTATGTGAAAAGAGGAAGGCATTCTATACAGCTTTAGAAAGTCACGTCCTTCTCATCACACCCTGATTTATTTAAAATCCTGGACAGGAGAGCATTAATTTTCGTAGTTGACTCAAGGAATTGAGAGTAAGAGGAGGCAGGAGAGAAGGAGAGGCAGGGAACAGGGAAATGCGTATACATGTGTGAGGAGCTCTTTTCTAGGGAGCAATGAATAAGCTATTCAATTTTCACTGAGAAGAAAAGAGTTCAAGTGCAACAAGAGGATAGTGGATGATAACCTAAACCCGAAATAAACTTCAAGAAGATAACTTTGATCTAAAACTTCTGGATCACAGTAAAGGCCCTTTCTTGTAAGTTGAGAGATGCTTGATCTACAGGTCAATCACGTTCTGTATTCTGCCTCACAGAGACTAATAATTAAGGATGTATCTTAGAAGTTTAGATTTCCTGATGATCATGGTGGAAAGATACTAAACTTTGCCTGGTAAAAACATGAAATCTTACCTTTAGACTCCTAGGAATAATGAGTAGGCAGTCAGAACTGTAAATTCTTCTGTCTCTTTCAGAGTTCCTTAAACTGTATAATTCTGGAATTTGTGTGACAGACTGCTATGTAAACAAAGAACTAAAATAATTTTTATAGCTTATATAGTTTGTGTATTCCTTTGAGGTTTACTTTGTTTCCTCACTACAGTCTTCAATGAAAGTAAATAAAAATGTCATGTTCTACATTTCTTTCAAACTTTAAATCCTAGCCCAATTTGTTTTAAAAATGTATATTTTATTATCCTGAAAGTATGTTAGTGTCTCATCACCTTCCCATGAAGAAATCTTGCTCCAAACATTTTAACCTAAAAATGAAAAGCACAAATTATGAAAAGTACACTTTCAATGCAAATCTTTTTTTCTCAAAAATATGTTACCTTGAGACATGCTCCTAGCCAAACTTAAAGATGCATAATTTTTGTTAGTAACAGATTTATTAAAATATAATTTATATTGGCTGGGCGCGGTGGTTCACGCCTGTAATCCTAGCTCTCTGGGAAGCCAAGGCGGGTGGATTGTTTGAGCTCAGGAGTTCGAAACCAGCCTGAGCAAGAGCGAGACCCTGTCTCTACTAAAATTAGAAGGAAATTAATTGGACAACTAAAAATATGTAGAAAAAATTAGCCGGGCATGGTGGCACA
>CAUYSK010072486.1:0-18051 GCA_963575035.1 Avahi laniger | reverse complement strand
ACTCCTGGGCTCAAGCGATCCTCCTGCCTCAGCCTCCTGAGTAGCTGGGACTACAGGCATGCGCCACCATGTCTGGCTAATTTTTTCTACATATTTTTAGTTGTCCAATTAATTTCTTTCTAATTTTAGTAGAGACGGGGTCTCGCTCTTGCTCAGGCTGGTCTCAAACTCCTGAGCTCAAACAATCCGCCCGCCTCAGTCTCCCAGAGAGCTAGGATTACAGGCGTGAGCCACCGCGCCTGGCCCTATTGCAATTCTTTTCTATGCTCATCTCACTTAATCTTCCTAACAACCCTCAAGAGAGGTACGATTGTCATCCCCATTTTAAAGCTGGGAAACTGAGGCTCCAAGAAGATAAGTGACTTATTTAAGTTTACTCTAACCGCAGGACTCTTGGCTCCAAATGAAGCGTTTTTCCTATGACATCAGAGGATTCGACAAGGGCAGAGGACAAGCATCGTGCTCATGGCTTGTTGCTGTTGTTAACCAGGCCATTTCTGGGGCCTATGGAGAGTCCCCAAACCTAGGCCTGTGCTTTAGGCTTAACAACTAGCACAGCTGTGAAGAGTGCAGACCGTGGTCTCAGGAAGGTCTGAGTTCAGGTCCTAGGTCTCTTGATGTTCCATTTCAGCTCTCTAGGAAACAGGTGCCAAGGTAGAATTGGCCGTGCAAGAGATTTATCGTGGGGGGGACATCTGTGAAGTACAAAGGGGAGGAGCAGGAGGGGGCAGGGAGAGCCTCAGATCCGGAGGCTGGTCTGACACCTGGGAAGGGACAGACGAAGAAAGGAGGACTGGGGAGGAGCTTCAGACTGCAGCAGCTCTGGGAAAGTCTCTAGGCTGACGCGGAGCCCAGAGCGAGGAGTGAGGGTGTTCCTGTGTCAGGCGGGAGTGGCCCGGTTCTGTAGATCCCTCCTGTGTTGAGATCTGCTAAGTGCTCAGCTCAATGCCATCCATGGGCACAGCAGCTCACACCTCGGCTTTCCTGGCAAGAAGGCCATTCGTGCACCAACTGGGGGGAGTCCACACAGAAGCTTTGCAGGAGAGGCTGGCAGAGGGGCCGCCGCAGTGCAGTCCCACTCCAGCCCCCTGGAGAGCTGCGTTCCCAAGCCAGGGTGTGGCGAGGACAGCTGGGGAGGCCAATGCTTGGGGTCAGTCATGGTGGGATCCCAGGCAAGAGGGCAGAGGCTGCTCCATCCTGAGCCCTGCTCTATAGGCAAAGAAGTAGCGACCGGCTAAGAGAGGACAGGGACAGGTCCAAGGTCTCAGTTCGCATCCTGAACATCCGGGGTATCTCACCAAGGCAGAGGACACAGAGGGAGAAGCCGGGGGACTGGGGATCGAGGCGCAGCCCTGGGCAAGTTCCTTGCTATACATGGGTTATGGGCTAGGAGAGCCATCCCCAACCTTTTCGGCATGAGGGACCAGTTTAATGGAAGACAATTTTTCCACGGACCAGGGTGGAGGATGGTTTCGGGATGAGTCAAGCCCATTACATTTATTGTGCAGTCAAACCTCTCTGCTAACGATAATCTGTATTTGCAGCCGCTCCCCAGCGCTAGCATCACGGCCTCAGCTCCACCTCAGATCGTCAGGCATTAGATTCTCATAAAGAGCCGCACCCGGCTCCCTCGCATGCGCAGTTCACAGTACGGCTCACCCTCCTATGAGAATCTAACGTCACCTCTGATCTGACAGGAGGCGGAGCTCAGGCGGTGATGCGAGCGATAGGGAGGGGCTGTAAATACAGATGAAGCTTCACTGGCTCATCCACCACTCACCTCCTGCTGTGCAGCCCGGTTCCTAACAGGCCATGGACCAGTATCAGTCCGTGCCCTGGGGGCTGGGGACCACAGGGTTAGGTGACTGGCTTGTGGCCTTTGCCTTCACTTCTTTACCTGTAAAATGGGTACAATAGACTTCTCCCCAGAGAGCCACACATGGAAGTGAAATAACAACAAAAATAACACCTGGCAGAATTTTAGTAGGTACCATTCCTTGAGTACATACCATGTGCCCAGCCCTGTACCGTACACTTAAAGATGTTGGCCGCTTAATCTTCACAAGACCATGAAGTAGGATTATACCCATTTGGCATATGTGGAAACTGAGGCTCTCAGAGGCTAGGCAAGCTGCCCATAGTCACACAGCTGGGCTGGCACAGAGTCGACTGAAGCCCAGGCCACCTCTCGCCCAAGCCCACACCGTGCCCACATCTGCTCTGCCCTTCCCCCACCACACACACATCTTCCTCTGTTGGTCCCTTCCTTTTGTCCCTGTCCCCTGAACAAGCACTAAGGTCCCTGGCTGCATCCCAGGTACTCAGAAGCGGCAGGGAGGAGCCTGTCGGAGGCCGCTGCACTCCTGGCCCTGCTCGGCTTGGCCCCGCCCTCCAGGAGGCCACAGACTAGAGCATGGAGATGTCCCACGCGTTGCTGTTTATAAATGCAGAACAACCCAACTTGCCATCCATGGGGGATCCAACAAGCAACTCACAGGACTTCTGCACTATGGAAACCACTGCAGCAATTTCAAAGCAAGGCAGCCTGTGTGCCCCTGTAGGGAACAATCTGTAAGCTATACACTTGGACCCTTGAACGACATGGATTTGGACTGCTCACATTCACTTATACACAGATTTTTGGGAGGACCGACTCTGGGACTTGACCGTGCACAGATTTTAGTATACTCAGAGGTCCTGAAAACAGTCCCCTGCATATACCAAGGGACAAGTGTATTATGATATTAATTGAAGAAAGTGAGAAACAGAAAACATGTTTTAAATGAGCCCCTTTGGTTTTTTTTTTTAACATATAACGTGACCTTAATTTTATTTATTTTTTTATTGTTATGACAGTATTCTTTTTTTATTGTGGGAAAATTGCCATAACATGCAATGTGTGTGGGGGGATGGACCATGACTAAAAGCCAGACACACAAAATGGGCCATGACAACTTCCATGGAGACGTGGGCCTCTTCTTTCTACTTTGCATACTTGTCTCGTGTCAGGTTTATATAACAAGCTCGTATCACTTTTGTGAGAAAAATTAATATAAAAAGCAATGCATGTCCAATGTAGAAAAAATTTAACATAAAAATGAATAAAGAAGAGAATTAAAATTACCCATACGGCCAGCTCCCAGAGACAAGGCCTGCAAATGTGGTAGGTACTCGTTTCTCTTCAGGAAAGGTGCTTTCCTGCCAAGGAGAATGTCCTCAGGCAGCTGCAGGCACCCCTGACACTCTCCCAAAGCCCATCGAGATTCATCTAGGCCTCACAGGCCTTTAAAGAGCGCACAGCCTTCAGCCCAACATTTCCACTTCTAGAAGCGCATCCTAAGGAAATAATTGGATACTCAGTGCAAAAATGTATCAAGAATGGTGGCTGCACGGCCATTTGTAATCGGGAAAAATGGAAAGCAGCCTAAACGCTCATTAGTAGGGGAACGGCAGAGTAAAATATGGGACATCCATACAATGGGACATTCTACAGTGGTTCCAATAATGATGTGGATCAATATTTATTGACATGGTATGATCACCTGGTTCTATTATTAAGCAAATAAGTGGCTATGAAATTGTATGCATAGCATGACCCCAGTTTTGTAAAAGGAAGAAAAGTATGTATGCGTGCGTGTATTTGTATGTGTGTATGCTTAAAAACAGACCGCAAAGCCTGGGCGAGGTGGCTCCCTCCTGTAATCCTAGCCCTCTGGGAGGCTGACATGGGAGGATCGCTTGAGGTCAGGAGTTCGAGACAAGCCTGAGCAAGAGCGAGATCCCGTCTCTACCAAAAACAGAAAAATTAGCTGGGGTGGTGGTGTGCGTCTGCAGTCCCAGCTACTTGGGAGGCTGAGGCACGAGGATCATTTGAGCCCGGGAGTTGGAGGTTGCAGTGAGCTATGATGACGCCACTGCACTCTAGCCAAAGTGACAGAGCAAGACTCTGTCTTAAAAAAAAAAACTAGGCCACAAAAATATACACCACCATGTTAACAGTGATTGTTTCCAGGTAGAGGGATTACACGTGATATTTATCTTCCTCGATATCTAATTTTCCCACAATATGGATATTACTGAAAACTAACACACAGCACAGTCTCACGTGGGCCCTGGCGGTGCCTCTGCCAGGAATGCTTCTCCCCGAATAGTCTGCACTTTCTTCAAGCCTTTGTTCAAGTGTCATTTTATCCGGGGGCCTTTTCTGACTCTGCTGGATTTAAAACTGCCCACCCCCGTCTCTCTCCCGCTCTCTCCACTCCCTCTTTGTCTCTGTCTCTCTCCACTCCTACCCTGTCCTATCTTCCTCTTCTAGTCCGCTGAAGAACTCACCAGCCTCTAACCTGCCACACCGTTTGCTTGTTCATTGCGTTTATCATCTTGGATCTCCCAACGGCCCCCGCCCCCCAGAGCCGAAGGGCAGCTCCAGAAAGGCGGGAGCCTTTGTCCGCTGCGCTTCCCCTCTACGCCCAGGGCTTGGAGCATCGCGGGGGCCCCGTAAATGTTTGAGGGATGAATGAATGAATGAAATAAACAAGCAAACGGTTTTCCTTTACGAAGACTCTATTCCATCCTCGCCCTTCTCATTTCCAGAAGAAGCGGCATGGATGAGACGGGTCTGGCAGGCCCAGCGGGGGACAGGTGGGAGAAAAGATGTCCCTCTCGCCTTCCAGATTCCGCTCCCTTCCTTCGCCGGCGACGAGACGGAGCGCGCGGAGCCCTAAAGTAGCACCGCCCCCTGCTGGGCAGTACGGGGAACTGCAGCGCCGGCGCTCAGCTGCTGGACCGGACGCGTTTCAAACCATGAAACCCGGAAATTTTGGAAAGCAAAGGAGTGGAAAGGTTACCGGAGGCGAGGCCCCCATATTTTTCTCTGAGCAGCCAGAAGGGTCTGTGGGGGTCTTTTCAAGAGGGAAGAGGAGCCGGGAAGAAAATGGAGCCCATTCTCTCAGCCGCAGTATCAGGATTTCAGCGGAATCCGTTCTGCAAACGGATGGATTTCCCCTGTTGAGGCCAAGACTGACCTTGAAGGAATTCGGCTGCAATTCAAGGCCAGCTCCCCAGGGATCCTTTTTGGAACTTCTGGCTTCCCTGGGTTTCTTTCAAGTTTTGTGTTTAACGTATATTCCTTTATCCAACCCACCCCACATAACCAGGCTTTCAAACTTAGTTTTTACCCACACTTTTAAACGAACGTGCAAGTTCACTTTCAGAAAGAGGGAAGGTGTGGGCCAAGCCAAGATTGTTCATGCACTCGGCGTTTTTACTGTGCCTTTACTGCGTGCCAGGCATGATTCTAGGTGCATGGGACACGGCAGTGAAAAAGACGGACAAAAATCTCAGCCCTCGTGGAGCTGATGTAATGTGAGAGACACACGCATAGATGCGAATATCCAACTAAAAACTAAAGTAAGTGCTTGGGAAGAGAAGAACAGGGTGTTATGAGAAAGAGTAAGTAGAAGCAGACTTCAGTTTGGGGAATCTACCCTGGAGACAGGAGATTTAATCTGAATTCTTCTCCCAGTAGCCAGCAGCAGCCTGGTGGGCGAGGAAAGAGGAGCAACAGTGAAGCTGGAAGTTTCCAGGCTTCAGTCTTAGCGAGATATCCCCACCGAGCAGAGTCATTTGTCCATTTTAGTAAATGTTTGCTCTGCAGAAAAAGTACAGCACAGGGGTCTAGAATCAAAGTCCTGGGTTCAAATCTCAGCTCTGCCCCCTCCCTTAGTTTTTACCTCCTTTGTCCCAAGTTATTATAAGGATTTAATGAGATAATAGAAATGTAACTATTGATACAGTGCCTGGCAAGCAGTAATTATTCAATAAACATTAATGTTAAAGGCTCTGAGAAGTTCTGCAACTGAGGAATCTATTGAACTAGTCTCCCTCTTTGGCTATAGAAACTTTTTGTTGCTGAGGATTTTGTGCTCCACCATATATATTTGAGAGATATTATTTCAGTTTTGGGAAGCGTTGAGCAGACGTTGTTTATTGTCTATCCTAAATCCATCTGCCATCTTTTTTTCTTGTTAACAGAACCCTAATTATGTTCAGGATTAGGCCAAAGAGCCTTTGATATCAAAGAAGGTAGGCCAGGCGTGGTCTAGCTGTGGGCACCTTACTCTGTTCTGGCCAGTGAAATGTACGGAAAGTCCCCTGGGGGCTTCCCCAGGAAGATGTTTTCCTCCCTCATAAGAAGCAGACATGCATGTAAAGAAACATTCTCCCCACCCCCGCCAACCACAGCTCCTGCTCTGAATGTGCTGATGTGGGAAAAGGACACTTCGATCTGGGGCCACCATCTTGGGAAGACCAGGGAAAGGCCAACGAATCACAGAAACGACACCAGGTCTCCCAGTCATGTCTGGCTGCTGAACAAGACTGGAACCGCCTATTCCCAAACTCCTTGCAAGAAAACTAAGCCCCCACTGGTTTAAGCTGCTGCTCATGGTTTTCTGTTACTTGCAGCCCAGAGCATTCCTCACTGATCCAGGGTCCCAGCTCTCTGTTCAGAATTAAAATCATCCTGGTTTTCTCCATTTGTCTTAATACTCTCTGGTTCACCTTGAGGACAGCCTCCGGGCATTGTACCAGGCCTGTTCCCTTTGTAAAACCATGAGTCACTTCACAGGCCCTTGCTGGCCTCACACCTTCATTCCAGAGAGGATTCCATAATCCATCCCTCTTTGTCTTTCTCTTCTCTCCTGTCTATTTTTGTCCTTTGGCCACAACTAGGATATAGAGGTATTAATATACCCTCCCCCCTAATCCTGCAGGCTCCTGTTCCCTTATCCAAAATCACCCAGGAGAAGAAAGCCAATGCAGATTTTTTTTTTGCCTGGCTTTTCCTGGGGGAAATGGAAGTGCTTCATTGTGTGTCCCAACCCCCAGATTCTCTTCGTTCTCTTCACCATGCATGGCCCTAGAACTAACTTTGTCTCTCAGAGGATACTCACAAAGGAGGAGCAGCAGATACACAGCACATGGCATGCATACCACCTCTCCTACATCTAGGGCCCACAGCAGACATTGCTAATCAATCACAGCACTCTTTCTTAGCTTAGTTGGAGTTCGCAGGAAAGAAGAGTTGACATCCTTGAGCTCTTCAGCGTGGTTGGGGGCAGGGGATAAAGAGTAAAGTCCACACTCAACTCAAGAAGATTCCCCTGGGACCTGTCACCCTGGTGCACTCTTAGTCAGCCAGAGGGGGACCCAGCTGGCCTGGAGAGCCTCAGACAGGCAGGGGTGGGTGTGAAAGAATCGGTGACTTCAGCCCCAGAGACACGGCATACGGAGTGTGTCCAGGCCCTTCCTACATGTGTCCTGGACTCACTCCAGAACCATTTTCGGTCCCTGTTGAATTCAGTTCCATGGAACAAACCTATAATGATCACCTACTATGTGCCAGGACTGCGGGCCCCAGAAAGAGGAATGAATCCTGGCCCCTGTTCTGAAAGATTCTACCAGAAGAGACAGACTAATAAAACAAGTGAATGCTACAAGACAGCATCATTCAGTCATTCAACAAACATGTACAGGGTGCCAGGGGATGCCATGGTGAGCGAGATAGGCTTGGTCCCTGCCCCATTGGAGAGCAGGGAGTGGAATGTTCATCAGAAAATCAGATAAACCAATGTAGACTGCAGCTAAGGCTGAACGTTAGGGGAGAGAGGAACACAGTGCTGGGGGGCCTGGTCTGGGGAGTTGGGGAAGAATGGACAAAAGTTAACTAGACTAGTGCTTCTCAGATGGGGGCAGTTTTGCTCTCCAGCCCCTCCCCTACAGTTGGCAATGCCTGGAGGCATTTTTGGTTGTCACAATTTGGAAAAGGGGGAGTTGCTACTGGTGGCTCCTGGTGGAGGCCCACGATGCTGCTCAGTGTCCCGTAATACACAGGACACCACCCTCTCCATAGCCCGAATGGCAACAGAACCCAGGCTGAGAACGCCACGCCAGAGTCAAAGCTCCACAAATGCCTGTGTCTGTCTGTTCCTGGGCAGGGGCAGGGGCCCTGTCCCTGCACAACTCTGCTGGGTGTTAGCTGAAGACATGTTGAAAGGTCCTTCACCCGACAATCTCAGGTCGGATGACTAATGAGCCGGAGTGCGACCTTTATATAGCTCCAGACCTGGGCATGAAGGACCAGGTTCAGCTGTCGCTGTGCCATGTTCTTCAGCAGAGGGGCTCTGGCAGGCGGGCAGAGGAGAGCTGGGAGAAGCTGGGGGGTGGGGGGGGGCGGGGAGGTCAGGGCAGCAGCTGTTGTTGGAATCCGGGCCTCACGGAGAGGAACAATGGCCCGGGAACGCCAGGCATGCCACCGAGACAGCTGAGCCTGCGGGCATCTGAAGGGCACCAGTAAAAATGGGCTTGTCTGGGTGCCCCTGTCCCCCACTCAGGCAAGGCAGATGACCGAGGGCTAAAAATACCAGGGAGGAGAAAGCCGCCGAAGGGTTGCCTGGCTGCCTGAGGCTGCCCCGAGTTCTGGGATCCCCAAGCTTCAAAACCAGAATGCCACAGGGTGAGGGGGAGAAGCGTGGGTGGTGGAGTGTGACAATCTGGGTTTGAAGCCCAGAGCCACCAGGTGCTAGCAGTGGGGCCTTGGGGAGTGACAATTCCTCTCGGACCCTCAGTTTCTTCTTCTGGAAAATGTGCCTCATGTTAGTCACTTCCTCATAGTGTGGTGAGGATTAAGTAAGATGATGGCTACAGCACTCACACCGTGCCTGGCACACAGGGAGCCCCAGGTACGTGAGACAATGATAATGTGATTTCTTTTGGGACCTCAGTTTGGTGAGTTGACGGTGCAGTGGCTGGATGATGGCCGTAGTGGGCAGGCTGGCCTTCCCAGTCCTTATTACCCACCCTAAGGATGGGGCACAAGCCTTGTTGTCCCCTCGAGGAAGGGGGAGGTGGATGGTGGGGGGTGCTTGGTGGGTACCATGTGCATAGCTCCGGTGAAGGCCCCGACTTCACCACCACCCAATATATTAATATCAATGTAGCAAAATTGCACTTGTACCCCATGAATACATACAAATAAAAAATAAAGGAATCAAAAATAAAGTATATCCTAACTTCAAAAAAAAAAAAAAATCCCCTCGAGGACCCAATACATGAGCACTTGTACTCTGCTAGCTCAGAGCATCTGTCCCCAAGAGCTCTGTGTGACGGGCCTGGAGGGCGAGGTGGGGACTGGAATAGGAAAAGAGGCTGGGAAGGTGATCAGGAATAACCACACGCGCGCGCGCGCACACACACACACACACACACACTCTCATGGTGCGTGTGCTCTGTGGCTGGCACTGTGCAAAGCCACTTCTACTCATCGTGCGAGTAACCGTGTGGACGGTGCTTAGACAGTGCGTGGCACAGAATACGCACACGATCCATGTTTGTTGCTATCATGAGGGTCACAGTTATCTAGTTTTACTTTAATGACACTCTTCTAAGGCGAGCATTATTGTTTCCCCCACATATCAAGTGAAAATTGAGGTTCAGCATGGCTAAGTCACTTGTTCAGGGCCCCACAGTCAAGGAAGTGGAGGAGCTGACCTGGAACCCAGCTTTCAAATCATTGCACCATTCTGGTAGGTCAGGGTCAAGTGGTAAAAGATCTTCACTGTTAGGCCAAGGAGGAGAGACTTCCTCTTGAGGTAGTGGGGAGCCACTGAGGGTTCTGGAGCATGTGCAGTTCGTCATGAGAGTGGGGCCGCAGGGAAAAGATTTGGAGTTGGGGTGGGTGGAGGGCAGGGGTGGAAAGGCAAGAGAGGGGCAAACCAATGAGAACCGACTACCAAGGGCCAGAATTGGAGCAGAACTTGGGGGAAATGCATTTGCAAAACATTTTAGAGGCAAAATAGACTTTTTCACCAATAGGGCAGAATCAAGATAGCTGAAGATTTTGATCTGGGAACCTGAGAGAGGGGGGTGAAGTCATTGATAGAAAAAGGTTTGGGGGAGGAAGAAAAGAGAAAATAATTCATATTTGAACATGATATTTCTTTGACCTCCATCTCCCTTGACATGGGGGCCCAGCTAGTGGTCTGGAGTAAGAGCTGACATTTCTGAACATCACTATGTCCAGCGGTATTCTAGAACTTTATAAGTATCAATTAACTCATTCAAACCTCACAATAACTCTTTGCAGTAAGGGCCACTATTATATATTCCCATTTCACAGGTAGGGAAACTGAGGCACAGAGAGCTGATGTCACTTGTACCCTTTACATATGGGCGCCCCATTAATGTGACCGACTCATCTCAAGGCACAAGGCCTGGTCCACCCAAGTCTGACCTGCCGGAGAAGCCGCCTTCCCTGCTTGGCAGCTCTCACTGACGCCCGGGGGCCCTGACATGAGGAGATAGGCGCTATCACTTGGTGACAATGTCCGCCAGCCACCTGGCTTTGGGCTGGCAGAGCCGAGTATGCCTTTGTTCTATCAGGAGGCGGCTGACTTCATCCCCCGTTACGCCCCGCGGCAGGTTAACCCATCGTCCAGCTTTCCTTCCACCAGAAATCACAGCAAACACTGCATGTGGCACTTTTCTGTGCCAGACTCTGTCGCAAATATCAGTCCTAGATGAACTCTGTCAACTACTGATATTAACACAGGTACTCGTGTGACCTGCTGACGAGTTTTATAAAATATCCACACGGAGAAGGGCTTCCGCTTCCCTTTACAGTGTGGGACCAAATGGCTTAGACTTGAATTCCAGGAGCTAAAGCAGAAAAAGCCCCTGCAAAAGAAATGAATTAAAATATGTCCCCAGCCAGGCCTGGATTAAAACCTTTAAAAGCCCCAAAGACTGAAGAGATGCTGGTTCTCACTGCTTCATTGAATGAAAGATAAAAACAGCGCTGAATGCTCCAGCTCCATTACAGCGTCCTACAGCTTCTCATACTGCTACAGGGTCACTATTTGGTCCCTTTAAAAAATATATTAACCTTTTCCCAAAAAAGTTTGTTGGGTTTTGCTGTTGTTGTTCTGGGCTCGCCTGCCCAGCTGGTGCTCTGAGCGTGCATGATGCACAGCCCAGCTCGGCCACGGAGGGGACACCACACGGGGCCACTGTCAGGGAGCGGGGAGCTGGGGACTTCGAGGAGGAAGGTTTCCAAGGCCCGTGGAAAAACCCAGGCGGCCGGCGTGTGTGTGTGTGTGTGTGTGTGTGAGAGAGAGAGAGAGAGAGAGAGAGAGAGACAGAAAGAGAGAGAGAGAGAGAGAGGAAGAGAGAGAGAGAGGAAGTCTGGAAGGCCGAGTGCAATGTGATAGCCTAGATTATTAGATCCTGGAACACAAAAAGGACAATAGTGGACAAACCAGTGAAATCCGAGTCAAGCCAGGAGTTTAGTCAACAGTAATGTGCCAATGTCAGTTTCCTCATTGTGACCAACGTGTCATGGTCACGCAAGATCCTAACACCGGGGGAAGCTGGGCCAGGGTGAAAGAGAACTTGGCCACTTTTCCGTAAATTCTAAAATAAAAATTTTAATTTAAAAAAGTCTGGAAGGAATTTGAAGTTCTGGAATGGCAAAATGAATCCACGGGGCTGGAGGCGAACAGGTGGTTACTTCGGGGAGGGTTGCCTGCAAAGGGCCCGGAATGTTCCGTGTCCTGATCTGGGTGGTGGTCGCACAGTCCGTGTGCGTATGTAAAACTCACGGGGCTGGATGCTTAAGAGGTGTGCACTTTGCTACGGGTGTAGCAAATTTCAAAAGCAAAGAATAAAAAACATGGTCTGCAAGACTTCACACCAAACCGCACACACCGGTTCCCTTCGGGGAGGGTTTGACTGCAAGGACAGAAGGGGAGCCTTCACCTGTAACGCTTTGAACTGCTTTATAATCAGAACGTGCTCATTCACATAGTATGAATTTGACGTTTTCTGGATGTGTGGCGCACACAGACAAGGGCACACATCTTCACAAACGTAACACACCTGTGTCACCAGCACCCAGCTCAAAATACAGAACATCCCGGCTCCCTTAAAGATCCCCTAATTGCCTGTTTATCTCAAATTCCGCTTTAACCGGATGTTTGCTGTATTTGTTGTGTTTTGCTAAACCTGGCAACCCCACCCCTGCCGTTCTCCCGCAGTCCCTCCCTCCCTCCATCCTGGCCTCTCACAGCACAGATTCGTTTTGCCTGTTCGTGCGTATATCGTTTGGAAATTAAAAACAAAATGTTTCCTTTAAAAAATGTCACCAGCCATGATCAGCAAAGCGGGGATCAGAAGTTCATAGGAACCCGAAGTTTCCTTACCTGGATCTCTTCGTTCCAAGGCGCGTGTCCACCCAGTAAAAGCAAAGGAGTCAGATCCAAGTTCGGATGGAGGCATTGGCTCTGAGAAGCCCCAGTCTGAATTTTTCCACTAGAGTTAAGTTCTCTCTGTCCAGAAGAATGTCAGATTTTTTTCTTAATCCTTTGAGTTTGTGAATTTTGCCAGGATATACCTTGGTGTGTGTGTTTTTCCCCAACCTTCCAGCTTGGAGGTCGGGAATCCTTTCAATCTACAGCTTTTGTTGTCTTCTTGGCTGAAGAACATTTCCTTGCATTACTTGCTTACTTTAGCTTTGGGTTTTTGGAACGTTTGCTATTTGCATTTCTCCCTTATTTTGCTTTAAGATATTCCCAAGATATCATCTTCTAGGCCATGATTCAACTTGCAACAGGAACTAACATTTTCTGCAGGTCATCTGCTTAATTTTTAGTTCAGAAATCAGGTCTTAAAGCTCCAGAAAGTCATTTGGGGGTTTCATTTGAATTTCCCTTAGGCATTCTTTTTATTTGGTTTTGTTTTGTTTTATGGAGTAAACCAACACTTGGGCTTTAAAATACAATGAAATTAATACACCACTCCGCTTTCAAAATTGAGGATTGCTGTACATATTACAGTTGGACACGAATTCCCACTTTCCTCAAATTGAAGCTTAACACGTGTGTGCCCCCTTCCTCTGAATGAAGCTTTATGGATGCACACGAGGCCCTGCACCTAGCGGGGCTCCAACAGATACCCGTACTTGAATTAATGTCCTTTGAATTGGGGGTCAAAATCATTCTTGCTTAAAAGCAGTCTATATATAGAAGGATTGCTCACAAAATTGTCAATGCGTAATTTTTCTTAAATTACTGTTCAATGAAACTGACCTTTTTTCTTTCTTCTTCTTCTTTTTTTTTTTTTTTGGTGGCTATTTCCATGAATTCTAACACACGGAAGTTGTATTGTCGCAATGACTGTTACTCAGCTGTTGCTCTGTTGCCTCCAGCCTGGGGACCAAAGACACCCACGTCCTAATCCCTGGAGTCCAAGAATATGTGACTTACACAACAAAAGGAATTTTGAAGATGTCATTAAATTAGCGCTCTGGAGAGGTGGGGAATCTCCTGATTCTCCAGAGGTCCTTAAAAGATGGGGAAGCAGCAGCTGGTCAGAGAGGCTGGATCCGGAGGTCGGAGTGATGTGGACCACAAACTGAGGAACGCGGGCACCTCTAGAAGCTGCACAGGCAGGGAATAGATTCTCCCCCAGAGCCCAGGAGGAATGCGATCCTGCCCACCCGTTTTCTATGTCTGACCACCAGAACGGCAGGATAAGAAATATGTGCGGTTTTAAGCCACCAAATTCATGGTGATATTTTTGTAGCATAAATGGGAAACGAATACCTTGGTTTGCTTTCTGATTGTTCTGAAAGTCGCCATTCTGAATGACCGTCCCAGTGCGCTGCTCTCTGGCCTCCGAGAGCGGCAGGAGAGCAGTGACCTTTCTCTTTGGTGCCGTGGACTCAGGTGTGGTTGCTGGAAACGTGCTAGCTGCAGGAATCCTGCAGGCAGCAGGAAGGCAGGGCTCTCAGGCCCGCAGGCCCGGCTTCTCAGGCGAGATGCCTTCGCCTCCCAGCCTCCGGGGCAGAGGAGCCCCAGCCGGCCTCGCCTCCTCCGCACGCGCTTCTGAGGTGGAGACTTCCCTGGATTCTCCGCTCCTTGGTCTTGGGGGCTCCCGGGGGCAACGCAACCCATCGACAGGGTGGGGAGGAGACTTCGGGTCTCCAGTTCTCCCACCAGAACCCAAGGCCTAACCCACAGCCTGTGGGCGCCAAGTCCCGGCAGCGCGGGGGCTCCGTGCCCTGTGCAGGCCGCCATGTTCCCAGCATCCCCCGAGACGATCCCACCTAATCCTCCCAGCAGCCTTTACGCGAGTGTGTACTATAATGGTCTCCATTTTCCAGATGAGGAAACAGGCCCTGAGCGGGTCAGTGCCCTGCTCAACACCCCACGCCTCTCACTATCCAGCCCGAACTCTCCTCCTGGCGCCCCTTCCATAGGCCCAGCTATGCAGGGGCCCCTCGGGGAAACACACACCCGCCCGCCTCTGTGGGGCCCGAGCCCATCCTGAGCCCTGACCAGGGCTCCCCACCCGGGCCGCGCCTTCTCCACATCTGCTGCGGCCGCAGCAACGGTTGCGCTTGGCCATTTATAGCTACTGACTGCTCACACGGTGTTTTAACGAAAATCCATGGTGTGCCTATTAGCTGGGGAAACATTTATTCTGGCGTTGTCAGAGAATCTTGGACAGGAAAGCTCCTCTTGACTTGTGCGTGCGTGTGTGTGTGTGTGTGTGTATGTGCCTCTATGCACACGTGTGCGTGCGAACACGGGTGTGTCTTAGTCTGCGCGTGCACGCCCCAGTGTGCACGTCACACACGCCTGTGCGTGTGTACGCTGGTGTGGGCACACACGCTACAACACATTGTGATTAAAGATTCCGTTAGGAGAGGCTCTTGGGTAATTCTAACCCATGTGTGACTGGAGGAAAAAAAAAGCCCACGCCTTTTTTTGTCACAGCAATAAATAGCCCTTGGGTTTCCGTGTCCCCAAACTGAGACTTTTCTCTCCACCTGAGAAGGGAAGTGAGTGATAGCTACCATTTATTCAGGGCTTGCCTGGCCCTCACCTCCTTTCGCCCTCCAGAAAACCTAATAAGAAAACTTATTTCTTTTTTTATGTTCCAGAAAACTCCAGCCCCACGGGTCCTTCTGTTCCTCAAAGACTCCAAATTCATCTTCCTTTGAGGCTTTTGCGGTCCCCACTGCCAGGAGCCCCTCCATAGTTTCTGCTCAGAGGGACCCACCCCGAGCCCATGTGAGGCAGCTGACACCGACCCCCGCATCTCGTGCCCACGTCATGTTTGTTACGGCCTGCGGTTATCTGGGTTATGCATGTATTAATTTTTATCCATCTTCCCCTTGCACGTGAGCTCCAGGAGGGCAGGAAGTTTGTCGCTTTGCGGCTCACCCCCGCCTCGAGCTAGCACAGCACCCAGCACCCCGCAGGGCTCAGAAAGGGGAATGAATACTGTTCCGGCATCAGCCTAGCGTCCACCAGCAGGGAGGGGAGAGCGGATGTTCTCCTTCCACAATGATTGGGAGCACTGAGTTTTTGCTCCCTGAATCCCAAGGCTGTCTTTGGTTTTCCCAAAACCATCCTGGGAAAGAGTGTTAAATAAGAGTGCCTTGCACTCGGAGAGCGAGCTGCTATTTCCAAGGCCCTTGAAGAGTCTGGACTCTGTGTGCCTCAAGATGGGGCCACCCCCAGCATCACCACCATGTGACCCTCGGTGGCTCACGTTACCTCTCCAAGCCTTCGTTTCCTCATCTGCAAAATGGAGGCACAGATGATAATGTGGTCTCTACCCCACAGGGTGGTTGGAAAATTAAATGTGGACATGAGCCCGAGGACACAGTGCCTGGCACGTAGCAAGTGCTCAGTAAATGAGAGCTGTCATTTCTTCACTCATTCGGCGAATACTTACAGGTGAGCTGCTGCTGTAGGAGCCGGGGAGATGGCAGTGAGGAAAACTGAAGAGGACCCTGCCCTCGAGAGCTGACTGTCCCCTGACACCAAACAAAATAAACCAGCACATTGCATGATGTGTTAGAAAGTGACAAATGCGTGGAGAAAAACAGAACAAAGAAGGGAGATGGGAGGCAGGGGTGAGTGGCTGTTTTCAATAGGGTGGCTGGGAAGGCCTCACACAGGTGACATTTGAGCACAGGGGTGTCAAACAGGTGAGGAGGGAGAGAGCCACTCTGCTGACCTAGGAAAGGCGTCCCAGGCAGGGGTCCCTGCAGATGCAAAGGCCCTGCAGTGGGACCCGGGCCGGATAAGGAGAGAATTTTCACCGTTTCCTCTCCCTGCCATTGTCTTTCTCAAAACTGACAGGCACAAATGTCTCCAGCCCAAGCGCTGCAGAAAGCGCACAGTATCTGTCCCCGTGACCGTGACCCAGCCGCTGTCTCTTTAACCTTGAATGCCTTTTTGGGGCTCACGTGTCACCCAGTGGCGAGTGAGTGGCCCTTACTTCAGAAGAACGGCATGGGATAGGGGGGCCTTAGGTGGCGTCCACCTCACCTATTACTGCCAAAAGTGGTCATGGGGTTATTTTTAAACGCGAGGAGGAAGTATTTATTGTTCCTGGGCTGAGGAGGGCTGGGCAGCGTGTCGAATTCTTCTCGGGAAGCAGTGCCGGGTCCCTTCCACCATGGTGAGTAGCAAGGGCTCCGTGAGGTGGGGATGTCAGGTGGGTGACAAGGGGAAGCCACCCGCAAGCAAAGGGCCAAAGCGGAGGGGGAAGAAAGGCGGCTTTCCGGGACTCCAGCCCCTGGTGGAAAAAGCACTGTTGGCTGTGTGCGCACAGAGGAACCCCAATCAATGCCCCGATAGGCCACAAATAACAGCAGCTCCCGGGGACTCACAAAAACAAAATAAGAGAGTTGGCTTTTTTATGGCTTGTCTACTGACCTCTCGAGGAATCAATAACTCCCGGGGCTTGCAAAATGGGATTGAACGCTTTTAAGGATCAAATTGTAATTCTTTTCTCTTGTTCAGGCAGCTGGGGAAAAGGATCTTTTGGTTTTCACCTTTTGAACTTGCAGATTTCAAAGTCTTTCTTACTGTGATGTTTGGTTAGGTGCCCCCCCCAAGCAGGCAGCCCCCAAACCAGGGTCAGCTCAGGAGGGAGGTCAGGGGCATGAACTTTGGAGTCAGAATGCCCAAGTTCAACTCCAGATCTGCCTTTTTGTGGCTGTGAGACCTTGGGCAAGGAACCCAACCTCTCTGAGCCTTGGTTGCCACGCCCCCCCATAAAATGGGGATGATAATAATAGCATTTATGGGACAGAGCAGTTACAAGAATTAAATACCAATAACCTCTGTACAGTGCTCAAGCGTTTGCTGTTATTTAAGCTCAGAGGGAAGTGGGTTCGGGGAGAAAGGGTACCTCACTCTTCTCTGCACTGTTGACACGGTGCGAGGAGAGAACATTTAGAGGAGATTTCACTGCCATTTGAATCAAGGGAAAGTTGTGGGGTGGGGGGAGCAGTTGGATTTTAACATCCTGAAAAACCGTCATCTCGTCTTGGCAAGCACCACGGCTTAGCGAGCCTGACTTTTTCTTTCCCTCCAATCAATTCTCCTTCTGTGCATCACTAAGCTTTTTGTGCAATGCCCTGGAACAAAAGCGGCTGGACCCTGCCGAGGGGCTGATCTGGAGGTGTGGCCTCCATCCCCAGAGACGCACTGGCACCTTCTCATTCGCAACGGAGCCGCTGCAAGAGCCACGATCTCTTATGACTCAGCAGGACCCCGGTGATCTGGAGGAACTTTATGTTGTGTCCTTTATCCCTCGGGCACCATTGTTCTGAGATATGATGTGAGCACCATAACCCATTTCACAGATGAGCCACCGAGCCCCTGCAAGATGGACTAACCCACCCAGAGAGGGGCCTGATCTAGTTTCTAATTTCCAGCCACTGACTCTTTTAATCAATGCTCTTTCATCCCCAGGCACCTAAGAAAGCTAAGAAGAGAGCTGAGGGCGCCAACTCCAATGTGTTCTCCATGTTTGAACAGACCCAAATCCAGGAATTTAAGGAGGTGGGTGCAACTGTTCCATCACCCGCGCGCATGGAAATCCCACCTGGTAGAGGGAACGTTTCTTTTTTTTTGAGACAGAGTCTCACTTTGCTGCCCTGGCTAGAGTGAGTGCCATGGCGTCAGCCTA